>JBBPQU010000783.1:0-14698 GCA_038092655.1 Boletus sensibilis
ACGTCGAATTGACCACCGAGGGCACGCGATGCGGAGGAACGGGGGGGAGTAAGCCACCAGCATGTATGAACATGGCATTAGAGACCCACCTCCCACCAGAACCCACAGCTCTTCGCCTGAGCAGCAGTACGGCGTTATCAGACACACCGAGGCCCTCCATCGTCGCCGATAGCTGGCTGAGTTCGCGTCCTTCTAGTGAGATGGCTTGCTCGGGTATAGGGATGCCGGACTGTGTCCCGAGTCGCGCATCGGATGAAGCAGGGTTCACGAGATATGGCCAGTGGCTCACCTCGGCCTCGAGAAGTGCCTTCACGTCCTCGAGCTTTACATCCGGGTTTATCTCCACAGAGTAGGCCCCGCCTATTTCGGTGACGAACGTGATCTGCATGCTTTACAATCCTATGAACTGGACACCCTTCGAAGTCAGAATGTGGGAATGCTCGGACTGTGGTTGTTGTTGTAGGTCGTATCTGACGGTAGATAATCAGGTGGAGGGGTCGACAGCGTGGGTGACGGCTGTCCCGAGCACGCGAAGGAGACGATCTCGAAGTACTTGATCAGGAAGGTGTTGTAAATCGCTCACGATATTGCAACTCCTCGAACGCGAGCAAGGGTTAAATACCTCAGTGGTCATGGACACGCAAGCCTTCCACGAAAGACCAGAATCCAGTGGAAGCAGACGACGCGTCAGCTTAGCCAGCATCTCAGTAAGCAAGCGCCTAGAGGCGCAGCACGCAGTAATATTACTCTAAAGTATACAATACACAAAACATTGACTAGATCCCTCTGAGAATCCAAGCGAACCTAGTACAGCCATCTATTGTCGAATTCCTCGCCCGCCCAATTTACTTCTCGCAGTTGCAGAGCTATGACAGAAACAAAATAATCAGTATCGAGAGCACCACGAACACGGTACAAGTAACTCACAACTTTGACCCTGTCCCACGAATGTTGGACATGAGCGCGCTCTCCAGGGCAGAGGCAGACAAGCTCGCGTCTACCATGAGCATCCTACGTCAGCGACCCTCCTTGTATAGCCAGAACGTTCAAGTACTCACCACTCAGATCGCTGAAACTGCTCGCTGAACTCCCGTGATTACTCTCCCCCTCGCTCACACCCGCAGCCCCCAGTGCACCAAAACCTTGACGCGTATGAGCATGGCCCCTTGCGTTCCGCACAGACACTGCAGGTGGAGAGCTAGACTTGGTCGGTGAGAGGTGTCGCTGCATTGGGGAACTCGTAAGTGATGGAGGTTGAGAGTTCGGGTAGAGGTGGGATGTTGCCTGCGTTTGTTGTTGACTTGGAACACGAGAATGATCATGCGGAGAGGAAGCGTGGTGGTGTACCGGCGGTGGCGAGGGAGAAGATATGGAAGGCGACGGAATAGACGGAATCGAGCCTTGAGGTGAAGATGCGCTTGACACGCTCGCACTGTGATCCCTATTCCGCGGAGCGCTCGTGAACTCTGCGAGCCGAACGTCCAGTCCTGTACGCTCATCGAACCTGAGTTTACTCGGTGAACTCGCTGCGGGCCCAACCCCACCATTCCCACTAGGATGGGCAGTCAGCGCTATGGCAGAAGTTGGGAATGGCGGACGGCCGCGCATGATCTCGTCTCGTCCCGTCTCTTCGCGTTCCTTACCCTTTTCAGGGGACACTGGTGATCTTACAAGCCCCAGCCTCTCGCTCGTCATCATCTTCTGCAGCTGCGCGAGCTTCTTATCCAGGTGTTCCTGCTCCTCCGCCTGCCTCTCCGTCTCCTCCTCCTTTCTCTGTGCCAGTTCCTCCTCATCGCTCGATTCGCTCTCAGCTTCGTCAGAGAATGGGGAAGTCGTGCGGGGTGGGGCGGAGAGCGGACCCGTGAAGCGTTTGGTGCCCTGCAGTGTGGCGGTGGACGAGGAGGATGTCTTGCCATGCATCGGGTGTCCCTGCCCTCCGCGAGGCTTGGGCGGCGACTTGTGCGTCAGCGAGTTCAAGCGCGCTCTCACGCCCAGCGGCGTGGCCATCCTTTGGCTCACAGAGAGCCGCCGTGCGCTGAGGGAAGCGACACCCGTCAACTTGGCAGAAGGAATCTTGATGGACAGCGGGTGAGCAGAGGGAATGGTTGGTGTCGCGTCCGCCGAGCGAGGCATAGGGATAGCGGCAGTCGACAGAGAGGTAGGGAAGGGGGTTGCAGCGGATGCGGGGGTCGAGAGGACGCCTCGGATGTCTTGCAACCCACGAAGGTCCTCCTCGTACCGAGCCTGTGCGCGATAGAGGAGGTAGGGTAAGGGTACTTCTAGATGGGCTGCAAGGCCCTTCCCTGTGCACGTGTGTTCGACGAGAGGGACGCGCGATGAGCGAAAGGGAGGACGCACAGTCTGTACCACCGTTATCGCTCGTCCGACTGAGCGCAATAACCTCCCAGAGGATGTTTGCCTTCTCGGCGTTCCATTCTATCTGAGTGCGGTTATCAGATTCGGTCTACTGGGTTGTTTAGGTACCCATAGAAGCGAGATACGTACATGGGGAGGATTGGGGTGTAGTTCGTCGGGTCTGTTGTATGGAAGCTGGACCACGACGCGTACCCGAGGAGATGTAGGCATTGGCGCGTTCCTGTAGGGACGATGTGGATCACTCGCGTCGACGCTGCCGCACACGACGACGGGTAGGTATGTACTTGGTCAGAGTTTGCTGTAAAGCCAAGCCTTACTACCAGATTCGGTACATCTCCCCTCCCGAACTTTACCGCCATGTCCAACGACCCTCCCTTCCTCGACGTCGAGGACGACGACCAACGACAAAACCGAATCGGTTCGTTTACTTCTTCCCAGTCTCTACCATCGCTCCTCAGAAAGACTACTCTCTACCAGGCACTCTTCTCGAGCGACTCAACACCACATCACCCTCGAGCTCGGTGGCACCCGACTCCCTCTTCAATATCGGACGCGAACGCGTACCAGGTCCAGTCAAACCTCCCACTACACGTACGACCCATCCCACCGCTTTCGTCCATTCCCGATGATCCATAGCACTTCACCCACCCCACAGTGTTAGCGCGCATAAAAGCCTTCCTTCCCGCCATCTCTGCCTCGAATGAGGCGCTCACTCGGGAGAAACCCGAAGACATCGACATTGAAAATGTCCGCGAGGACGAAGAACAGTACATCGAGATGGTGTGTACCATAGCTTTCTCGTCCCCCCCACCTCCCACTTCTCGCCGAGTCGCGGAGCGCATCTGGGCTCTTTTATTCACGAAGCCTCCCAGAACCTCGGACTAGGCGTCTTTGAGGCGAAACCTCACCCCAAGCCAGGATCACGCCCGACGAGCCCTTCCTCCGAAGCGGAATCGGAATCGACTTCGAATGCGACCTCGTCAGAGTCCGAATCGGATTCCGAATCGTCCCACTCGAGCTCAGAAGAAGACTCTGATTCCTCTTCTGCTTCTGCCAATGACGACTCTGACTCAGAGTCGCAGTTGGTATCGCCGGTCGACATGCAGCCCATCTCCTCCCGTCCTATCAAACCCCTCCCACGAGCAAAGATTGACGTTTGAGCTCGTAATGCTCCCGTGTCCGGCATGGATGCAGACGTTACAGGGATTTCATAGCGTTGAACCCATCTTGCCGCCCGACATGCATTAGTCGAATTTGAGAAGTTTTTGAGTAACGGGGGTTCAACGTTCAACGTTCAATAACCAGTCTGACCAGAATCACAAATATTGGAACTGGCTACGTTATTACAAAACAGGTTCGGATCTCTAGATACTGTGTGGTTCCCAGAGGTATTACAATAAATAGGCAGATCGACTATATACGATATACACCAAAAAATTGTTCAGACACTAGACAAAAAAGCCAGAAGAAAAATCGAACGAATAAATGTGTCTGGACTCGACACATCTCCATCAACGCCCCATCATGCTCGTCCCATTCCCATCGGGAGGGTTTGACATGAATGACGACCAAAAGTCATTGTCGAAAAAAATATCTGAGCCCATAAAATAATTTGGATCGCTCATCAAGAGGTTGGGAAAGGAGTGCTGAGGGTACATCGGGCCGGGGGCGAGGCCACCTCCAGTATTGACGCCCGCAGCCGGGCTCCCAGCTGCATACCCACCCGTACGCATTCCACTTGACACGCTGGCACTCCTACTTGCACTCGAGGAGCCAAACTCACCCCGAGTACTCGTAGTGAAATGCTGCACTACCGGCTTCGAAAACTCTTTTGGCTCCCTTTCCGATCTCTCGATCTTCCTTTTGAAGGAAAGAACACCCGCTTCAATTAGCCGAGCGCACTTGGCGGGGAAGTGGTCAGGTGAGCAGGCAACGAGAGACAACCTCTCGATTGTCTTCGCCAATATCGAATCCGAAGACCCTGGCATCTGTTGACCTGCGTTCTCGAGCACGCTCCATTTCGACAGGATGACAAAGATCGTGGCAAACGTAATCATGCTGAATAGGCTGTCGGGAGCGGTGCTCATCAATGCGAGCTCGGGCCGCGAGATTGTCGCGATCAATATCGCTTCGCTGAGTACCAGGGCATGGTGCCCCCAACTATGTGCAAGGTTGACGCCATTATGCTCGGCGACGAGAAACCAAGGGTTTTGGCTGTCGGTTTTAGTGAGCATGAGCTTGGTTTCCATGAGTGCGTGTACGAGGACGAGGAGTCGACATGACTGATAGTAGATATGAAGCATCTGGAAATAGAAGACTTCGTGTTCTGTTAGGACTGGGCGTTAGGGTCAGGACTACTTGTTCATATAAAGTCTGGGAGCCAGGAGGACATGGCGAAAGAGAATAAACAAAAAGCATACCTGGAAGTGGGGAGATGAGACGTTCGAGAACGTCCATGTGAACAAGGAAATCGAGCACTTCTTTATAGAAGACGCCAAGCTCGTCGACGGACCGTAGTCGTATCGAAAGTCCCTGTTGGGCAGTGGTGAAAAGTTGGCAGATAAGAGATAGTCTTAAGTCTCGAGTTGAGCCAATGGTAGCATATGAAGTCGTATCAAGGGCGTCGTATATCAGACTTTGGCAATCTGATATAGGTTCCCGGCCAGTGCCGGCACAGAGCCTTCAAAACGCCAGTAAATCGGCCCATACTACAGAAGAGGGTAGCATCGACTTACATTGACTCGACGGTATTAAGGGAAAACCACTGAAATTGGATGCAACTTGGTCAATGCATGTTCAGAGACTGATCTGGGCGGACGCACTAATCGTGCTTTATCGAGTGCTTCGACGAGTTCTGCGCTTGGTGGTTCGTTCGGCTTTCTTTGATTACGAAGCCTCTGAGCATATACCATAGCTTCGCTTAGACGAAGATTCATGGCCATGCTGACTGCTGTTGCAGCTATTAGTCTTCCGTCACGGGGTTCTTTTTGTGTTGTGTCGCCGACGGGCTCCCACAGAGAAAGGATAAGGATGGCATGAATCGCATCTGTGGAAGGGAGTGGGTTGAAGGATTGCTTAAAGATAACTTCGTCGGCTAAGCGGTAGAGCTGTGGAGTGACGATGGAGCGTATCGAAGGTTCCAGATGCCGAGAGGCTACACAACACTGGGCGAGGCGCAGCAAGGGACCATCATTGCGGTTGCTGGCTTGTAAGTTTAACCAAGGGCTGTAACGTTCCTCAAATCTGAAATAGACGCGTTTGGTGACAATACTGAATACAGAGAGTGCATGATACACACATGTCAACCAAGTAATTGACCTGCTCACGACCCAGTACGTGAAGGAGTGTCTGATCGACCTTGGTAAGAGAGGACTCGGCGGTGTTTGTTCCACTGCGCGTCAGTGCTTGTATGGCAAGTATAGGAACCGTGTTGCTTTCGAAACCGCCAGGAAGCTTCAAGAAACCCCATGGGGAGTGTTTTTCAGGCAGGAGGCGCTCCAGGTGCAGCAACTCGACCTCTTCCACCTCGCGCGGTTGCGCTCTGAACGGAGGCAGAGTGTCCGAGGGTGTATCCCCCCAAACTTTGGAGTGTCTCCTCGTGTCATCCATTGGAACATCCTGTGGCTTCTTAGGAAGCGGGACGGAGGATCTCCGATCGATATTGGGTTGAGCTGGGATCTCGTGACCACGTGCAGAAGAGAGCCCAGGAGATGGTCCGGAGCCGTCCTCGAAGGAACAGGAGAGACTGAGTACTTTGCAGCGGTGGCATTGAACACCAGAGTTGTCGCCATCAAGCATTTCGCACCGTGTTTTGTGCTTCCGGCATGATAGACAGGCTTGAGCGGCTTTTGCTCGTTTTGCGGGTGCTGCGCGTGGAGAGTGAGCACGTTTTGAACCAACCATGGGCTCGTTCATGTCTCGAGTGGCCATGGTAAAGGTAGGAATGAAAGAGTCAACTTTGACTACTTGAATGCTCGACCCCGCGCCGGCAACTTCAAGGCCACTGCGGCAAGACATTGCATCCGCTTCAAAGTCAGCGACTTGGTGCACTGCCTGACAGTGACAAACTCAAGCCTATCACGCCATTTTGAAATTGTTCGCTCGCGATTGTATATCACTAACCAGCTCCATGTCGGCCACAACGAGCACGCCACCTCTTCAACGTCAGGCCACTCGACGAGCGTTGCGTCGTTGAGCGCTGTGAATTTCTTGGAGCGGTGCCGAGATGAGTCAAGTTGCTGACGCGGCCCTGTACGTTTTCTTCCGGATAGCGACCCTAGTCTGATGGTCCCTGTATCGAGGGTCAGTCGCTGAGTCCTGACAGTGGACAGACCCACCACCAATGAACCACGGTGGGAATACCACACCGGGGCCTAGCCATTCAAAGTAATATCTCGGGGAACGAGTGGAGCAAGGATATCGTAGCGGCATCACTGTCCCAACTGTGCTTATCTTGGAGGTGTGTCAGCTGCTGCCAATTCAAAGTGAGTTGTTCTTCGGAGGAGGGCAGAGAAAGCGAAGGCCAAGATGTCCACTGTCTAGTGAATTAGAAGTCCCCAAATCAGGAACCCCCTGAGGGACTCGGTAAGTAGTAGGCCATAGGCCATAATAGGCAAGGCCGCAATCATTGCCGATGTCCAGCTCCCTGCGCCTACGATTGGCGGCCCTTCCATGCATGCCCAAGTTCTGCAACGTACATATGGACGGAGGATGTTGTGCGGGCATAAAGGTACCAGAGGAACACGTTTTGTGCTTTTGCCGAGCTTCGTCTGTCCCACCGTGCAGCTGATTTACTCAACTAGCCAACCTCATTCCTCAAGCCAAGTCGATCAAAGTTGGAGTTGCATACTCAATGAAACTTCGTGGGTTCAATTATTCCGGGCTTGCCTTCACATCGTCTATCGACGAGCTCCCATTTCACGCTATTCGTCCTCGTCCAATGACCAGAAGCGTCGTAGGTCAACAGAAAGTCGCGATTCAGATTTGAAGCGGCATTTTAAGGGAAGCCATCCAAGTCTTGTGCGTTTTTTAACACTATTTTCGCTCGACGTGGTTTGAGCACAGGTCAGAACTCTGCAGGCAAGCAGATGTGCATCTTCAGTACCAGTGCCCTCGGTCTCCGCGGTTTTCTATATGATCTCTAACTTCCGGACCTGACATGTGTGCACAGTGACCCAGTCAGCTTGGCAATCGGAGCTGGCCCACTGGTTCAGGCCTTGTTCGGAACGAAGTTGGGGCAGCCACGGTGAATCGTCACTTTGGTGTCACCTGCTGGGCGGCGCCGCAGCCGAGTCCGAAGCTTTGTCGGATTGCCGCGAACGTGCCGAGCCACTGGTAGGAGCAGCCTTCACGGTGCTGCATGGGGATGGTGCTGCTTCGCCATCGCAGGTCGAACGGTCGAACTTGCAGCCAACGCTGATATGTACCATCATTTCTCACGACACATGCGGTACATATATTCGTTTCTCGCACTATCATAATGATTCTTTTGATGCATGCATACCAGGTTGCGTCATCTTCTACTCTGGATGGACAGCCCCATTATAATGTAAATGCTGGCATTATTTGATTCTTCGTTATTCTCACAGTTCAATACTCACAACCATAGTCTTGATTTCGGTCTGCTTGACCAAGTATTCGTGACATATCCGTGACTGCCGAGGGTGTTATACCAGATAATGTATTTGTATCCCTTCGGCGCACGTCCCAAACGAACAAGCACGTTCGCCCTATACTGTAATGGGACAGACTATCTCATAATGCGTATTGGGTTTTGCTACACACTTTGGTGATATGCATTATGAGATAGTCTACCGTACTTTGACCGTACTTCCATCTCGAAGAGCCCGATAGAAGGGATTTGATAATCTCGGTTCCATATAGTCAAAAGTTCTCGCAAGCCCTGCGAACGAGACTAGGGATTGAATACTTTGCTCACTCAAGTGCCGTAGTTCTTGTAAGCATGAGCCTTGTGACGAAACCATTCGGGCTTTGAGAAGACAGAGGTATGTCACCAGTGTATCCCTTATGTCAGACTTGCATACAGTGTGGCACCTCACTCCCCACCTGCACAAACTAGTAAGAGAGGAAGGTAAAGTCATCGATTTCGGTCAGGGACCATACGTTTTAACGGGCTCCTACATGGCTGTCTTTTCCTTCGCCATAACATCCGTGTCGTCACTGTGGGTGATTTCATCACTTCCATCTTTGCAAACGCTCATCCCTCAGATATTTCGGACAAAGAAAACGGAGGGGATGATGTAAGTCACACCGAAAACCTATGGAATCACTCTCCCTCAATCTACTTTGACCATCACTCGGTCTGAATCATTTGATCTAGTCAGAAAAGAATTCTCCTTACTCACCATGTTCTCCAAAGCCGTTGCCTGTTTGCTATGAGAACAATAGCTTCAGTAAGCGATTTGGAATAAATCTGCGTTGTATTCCGCTGGCATCGGTGCTCTCTGCTTTGTTACAGATGGCTTCATCTCTTTCGGTTGCAGGCCCGTCAACATCAACCTCTAAGAGGGGAGTGACCTTGGTTTTGCAACTCCAAGGACTGGAATTATGTGATGGATCGCGTGTGTCTTTGCGCTTGTGTGACTCGTTAATACGTGACTCGAGTGCTTTGAAAAGCTGGTGTGATTTAGTACCCAACATTATGCGTTGTAGATGGGAGAAAAAATGTACTTATCAAACTGCCTTTGTGCTCCCGCAATACCCCGATAGCTTCGATGTAGTATTAAAAGTTCTCATAAATCTAAACACCGTTTCGGCGAGAGGTGGAGGGGAACTCATAGTTGGCTTGTGAATTAATACTCTTTCCCGGTAAGATCCAGACGCCACAGTGTTCCCAGCCCATACAGAATGCATGTCAGTGAAGATAAATATTTCCATCAAGGAACGTGTAGGACGTTCGGATTGGTGGTATCTCTGGGGGAAGTACCGTCAAGGCCCCCGAAAGATTGCGATCTATATGACTTTACAACGTGACGGAATACTGGTGGCATTTTAGGAAGTGAGGGTAAATATGTTACTTGAAGCGCAAGGGGTCTCATTTCGAGCTTCGGAGAAGCGGCTTGAAGATGGTGGAGTGGGAGCGACCATTAATATTGATGAACTACAATAGATACCAAATATGGGCAACACCCTCGACGCGTCGCTGAGCACCCTCGGAGGGCCTTGATCTGACGTGCCAACTTTGAACCTCACACAAAGTACAGTATACGATATCGAACTTGCAACAGTTCTTTCGAGTTTCTACTATCCCAACTCCTCTGTTAAGTGATTCACATAATTCAGGTGCCATTCACGAGATGCATTTTCACCCTAGGCAATTGCTTCAAGTTGCACAGTCGTTGGTGAGGTTCACTGGTCTCATCTGGTGTCACGTACGAGGCTACGCAGAATTTCTTTGCGAGAGTTCCGAAACTGAAGATATTCAACGCCGTCGTCAAGGGGCCTCGTGCTGCACAGGGTGTTCGTGCACCCCTTGTGCCTTTCCTCCGAGGCATAGATGCTGCTAGCGTATACACGGCCGTTCTCCCCGTGCTGTCACCGTCGAGATCCGATGAAGACTGAACAGAGTATGTGGTGGATAGGCCTCATCCTCCGAACACTGGTTGACACCTCTAAATTTATTTTCTTGTGTAGACCTGAACTTGCCTTGCCGCTTGAATCATGCTCTTCCCTCCGTCGATTCATTTCCAGAAGGGGGGTGATTTCAGGTGCGGTTTTCACCTCCTAGCTAACATTCCTGCTTCGAAGATTTACTCGCCGAGGGCGCGCCTCTGGTCTTTGTTTCCGTCCCCCCCCCAATCAGTGAAGCTCTCGCAATGAAGGTCCAGTGACTCCAATCTCCCTCAACGTCATATGTGATGGAAGCTGATGGCGGCGGCCGACACCTATTCTAAGACCTACTCCTGACTATTCGCGTCCGGTATTTATGTGTTGTTCAGGAAAAACGGTGGTGAACGTGGATATTCTGGTATACAGCAATACCCATAACTGTACGCACGTCGAAATGAAAGGACTATCTGGAGCTCTCTGATTGGTCGAGAAGCAATTTACCGACCTCGAAACGGCCGACAATAACACGGGTGACGCAATGGACTTCCATAGGAAGCTTGATAGATCGCAAGGACTGTCCGACCATCGCGTTTATTATCCTACGGCTGACAAGTGCTTCTCGTCTTCTCGTTCTGATGCCGTTTCTAGCTTGACCAAGGCAAAGTTCACTCCCGTCGATGTGTTTGCAAGTATGTATCTGGATATTACGGAAGTCGTTCCGTGACTTTTACCAAGCGTCATGAGGATAACGTGCTCAAACTCTCCGTCAAGGTATAAAGCCCAGCCTTACAAAGCTATCGACTCCATCACCCTGAGCCAGTTCGGTCAGTTCTAGCCACTCTCACCCTTCATCATGTTTTCCAAATCCGTTGTCGCAACCACTCTCCTCGCTCTTGCTTCCGCCACCGCCGCTACGACTCCAGCCAGCCAGTGCCCACCTGGACAGCTCCAGTGCTGCAAGAGCATCTCGTCTACTGTCACTGCCACCATTGCTACCTTGTTGGGCTCGTTGGGTATTGACGTCTCGGGTGTTGCCCTTCCGATCGGCGTGACTTGCAGCCCCATTACGATCATCGGTGCTGGCGGTGGTTCCACTTGGTAGGTCGCCTTTGTTACCGTCAAGAACTTACATGCTGACCCAGTTTTACAGCGCTGATAAGCCTGTCTGCTGTACTAACAATAGTTTCGGTAAGCAATTTGGAAAAATCTGACCCGTGTTTCACTTGCTTCGGTGCTCACTGCTCACTCCTTGATCACAGAGGGCATCGTTGCGCTCGGCTGCATCACCGTCGATCTCAACCTCTGATTTTTTTTTCTCCGTTGAGGTCATGACGTAGAGTTACCCGCGATCATTACCTCGCATTGGATGTAATCGTTTGCTGAATCATCATACACCTTGTCTGTCTTCCAATAAGCCTGGATCTGCGCGAACGAAGCGGATATGGTCTGCTAGTAATTTACTACTACGTGGTACCTTGACTACTAAAGGAAGTAGGTAATTCATCATCTTTTTCTATTGCTATGTGCCGCTTTGCTTTCATACAGTTCCCGATCTGCTGTTACTGCGAACTCCCGTCATCTTCCATCCCACGAAAACGTATCCATCCACATTTCCAGCTCTATGTTCCCTCCATACTCCACCAAGCGCCCCTCCGGATCCAGCTGCAATTGCTGGAGTCAAACCCGTGATCGATCGGAAGTGTGTGTTTATCGGGTGACATATCGGATATCATCGCAACCATCGCAGGTTTTACTGGTGGCATGTTTCGATTGATCCAGAGAAGAACTGGAGTACTGCTCAGTGCAGCGCTAGCTGCGTCATCTTTTCCAACACTCCTGCCACTGCTGCGTTAAACCCGCTCGGCATTGATCCGTCGAATGCTCTCCTACTGATCGCTACCACATGCAGTCGTTGTGCGGTTAATGGAGTTCCTTTGTAGGTTGTTTTCGTCCTTGGCAAGGATTCAACTTGAATTAAGTATAAGTAGATGCTGGGACGTCCACTGCCGCCGGGACAGCACCAACAATAAGCCATTTCAATAGATTTGTGCCATATCCCACTTATGTTGGTGCTCACTGCTTTGTTGAAGGTGATTTCTTCGATTTGGGGTGCATCCCTGCCAATCTCGACCCTTGATTTTCTACTGGAGAATTGACGTTGATGTTTTACCTCGTGTCATATGTAATATCTCCCTGGATCGTAGCTGTCATATGTCTCTCATGTTCTCGGGCACTTGGACTATATGGTGCTCGCGAGACCTGTACCATTTCTAGATGAGTTGACTAGCCCCTGAGAATATTCGTATGACTGTAGTGGACGCGGCGTCTGAAACTGTATATATCAGGGCCAATCGGCAAGATCTTGACAATGCGTTTACGCAAAGTGTGCACCATCGTTCCCGGTCCTTCATGGAGAGCGGACTAGACGATAATGCTGCAGAACTGGCAGCGGAGACGGAGAACTTTGTTTCTGAACTGATGATGCAGCCAGATCGAGAGCAGGTAGCCTCAGAAATTGGTGGTGAGTACCTTTGATTTCTCGGTTTCCGAGCTCTTTAGGACTGCTCTATGAATCCATCGTCACACTTTTCCTCTCGCAGTGCTGCAATCTATATATGGAGATAATGCAATCCATCTCTGGCATGGTTCGAGAGTAGGGAGTCCCGAGTATACTTCGAGTGGCAACTCCCCAAACAACGGGACGGACACGATTCGCTATGTGATTTCGCTAAAGTACGTGAGTCGTTCTTTCTTTTCTTTTCTTCTTTTTCATTGACTATCATTTATTCCACTCTCCGATATCCTTTCACCGCCGCTCTGGTAGTCTTCCATCCCACGAAGACGTATCCATCCGCATCCTCGTTTCTCTACCTCCTTCATACCCCGCCGAGAGCCCACCCCAACTGCAGCTCCTCTCGCGCTACATCGGTGCCTTTGGCGTCGACTCATCTCTCTTTGGGTCGATACTCCGTACTTTTATATCTATATCCGGTGTCGAGTGGTCCTCCGATACCGTCTGCGTCTTTGATGGACTTCAGAGCATCCTCGAACGGTGCGAAGCATGGTACGAAGACAAGCTCAACAGAGAAAAAGTGGGGGAGCTTGTTCGAGAGGAGGTTTTGGGGCGTGATTCAGCACCACAAGAATCGATGGAGTCGACGAAAGAGGATGGGGAAGGATCGGGGATGGTGTCACGACCAGCACCAACTCTCCAGAATGTGGCGCTGCCGGAGGGAATTAAGCTTATCGAAGCTGAGCCGATCGTGGATCGGAAGAGCGTGTTTGTAGGACGAGCATGTCAGATATCACATCCGTCGCAGGTTCGTCGCGTTTGTTCTGTTTTGGATCGCGTATGGCTGATGGAAGTGTGTGCTGGTGTTTCCATGTTCTTAGGTTCCGCTGATATTGAACCACTTGATGTCTGATCGACACATTGCCCGTGCGGCACATCCGATCATCAATGCCTGGCGCTGTCAAGTCGGAAACGTACTCCATCAAGGTGGGTGACCCTATCCCGACTTGCGACGCGGACGACATAACTAAGTGGGGAACGACACCACATGAAAAGACAATGACGATGACGGCGAGACGGCGGCAGGGAATCGACTCGCACATTTGTTGTCCATTCTGGTAAGAGGTTCATATGGATTAGAGTGTCTGGCGTGCTGTGTTACGGCCCGGGGCTGATGCCAGTTGAACATTTTTGTTGCGATGTAGGAGATCAACAATGTACTCGTCGTCGTTACAAGGTGGTTTGGAGGGGTTCATCTCGGTCCTGATCGGTTCAAACATATCAATCATGCGGCACGGAATGCGCTCGAGATGGGTGGCTTTTTAGATCAAGCAGAGGGAAGCAAGAGTGGAGCCAAGGGACGAAAACGCTGAGCTCTGCCTGGGTAGTGTTTGATTAGAGCAGGGTGTATAGGTTGGCTAGTAGCCGGAATTGACATCATACATACCCGGATGATCAGCTGGACGTGCTGCGGGCACGCGCCTTCCCAGGCCGGCTGCCAGGTGACTCTCCCTATAATTCCCAACCTTTTGGACTGAAATGATACCACTCCGACACCTGCCCTCTTCGATATCGTTCAGAGTCCTTGCACCAAGGACGCCATCGATAGCGACCCGCCACCGCGCAAGGTTAACGTTGTGGTACAGAATGGCAAGCACCGCCAACACCAGCGTCGTACGTCCCCACGTTCGAAACGAGTTTGCTCACACGGTTGATAAGTCACTCGTTGCTCCTAGTGGGGGCTCAAGGATCCAACGCTGATCAAGACGCAAGGGTACATTGACGGAAAATGGGTCGACGCGACCGGGGGCGAGACGATCCTCGTGACGAGTGGGTACTCATACTTTCGTCTCCCAACCCATTTTTTGGGGCGGGTACTCGAACGGGCGTACATGGAGTGTTGAATACTCATACATGGTTCTTGTTCTTATCGCTACTAGACCCTGCGACCGAGGAAGAACTGGGTACGATCCCTGAGATGGGGCTCGAGGAGACCAAAGTTGCGATCACAGCAGCCGGAAAAGCATTCCAGACGTGGGGAAAGACGACAGCCAAGGTCAGCCCTCTTGGGGGGGAAGGGAATGCGTTGACCGATGCTGACCGAGCCTTTCTTCACCGTAACGTAGTACCGACATGACATTCTCATGAAGTTCTTTGGGCTGATGCAAGAACACCACGACGACTTGGCTCGCATTATCGTGCGTCGTGTCGCATGGTTGGGTGTGATTGATGTTGATATGA
>JBBPQU010000784.1:0-14669 GCA_038092655.1 Boletus sensibilis
TTTGATGATTCCGACAACACGTCCAGTGGGCTGCTTCTCAGCAGAACCTTTCTTGGTGTGAACTGACCGGAGTGCTTTCGTTTCTTCGCGAAGTTTGAATTCATCTCCGTCTGACTCCTCCTCTGAGTCTTCTGCGTTGTCGTTCTTGAGTGTGGCTAAAGGCAATCATCGGGACTCGGAGATGACAAGACCACAATGGTAGAAGACGCACTCTCATGGTCGACCACTTCATCGGTCGGAGCTTTCCATTCACTTTCATCGAAAATTTCGACGACGACGACGTCCCCATGAACAGCGCGATTCATGTTTTCTCTGCCAACTAGAAGGACAGGCTTCGTGAAAGCTGGGACTGGTACAGTGCCCTGGAAGATGATGTCATCCCAGGACGTGGCCAATTAAACGGTGCAAGGACGAACCTCCAAATAATTGTATTGGTTGGCGTTAAAGTGACCTTGGTGGAGCTCTCCTGCTTTGACGCCAGCCAAGAGGGTAGCGGTAGGAAGGTACTAAATGTAGAGTCAAGATGAGCATCGATTTCTATCTAACAATATGAAGCACACATTGGCATAGAGGGCTGTCCGGGTGGTTGTCGCTGCTCTAGTCTGCTCGAGTTCATCCGCGCCCGTAGCAGACAGCAGATCCAGAAGCTTCTCGGCTTCCTGCATTCCCTCGACATATTTGCGGACTATTCGAGAGATAAGAAAATGAGAAATGGACTGTAGTAGGAGGGAGAGGTCTTACTTGAAACGGTCGGTATGTTTTCAGCCTCGGCCTTTTGTCGGTTAGCAACGTCATCGGTGAGAAGAATGACTTGGGAAATCTTGCGGGTCTGACCACGAACGGGAGGGCGAGCGAGCGCAAGGTGGGTATTGTACCAGTCTGCGCCTCTCCGGATGCCTGTGAACAGTCAATGCCATTGAGACTGTTGAGAGATGAGTCCGATCCCACTTCTGTCGTTACGGTCATTTGGCGTCTCATTTTCTTCTGTCACGACCGCGGTTTCTCTGCACAAGAGTGAACAATAGAAGAGGGAAGAAGAGAATGGTACGAACGAACGAAACTCGTTGTAAAAGACCCAAATCTTCTTGTCGTCCGCTTTGACGAGCGCCTTGAGGCGATTGTAGAGGGGCAGGGATCTGTGTCGGACTTCCTCCAGGACCGTCTGGAGAAGGATAATGGGAGGGGTAAAGCTAGGGGACTCCATCAGATCCATCTAAAAGAGACAATCGTTAGCATGAGATGTACCAAGGAAGGGGGGTATGACCTGAGACAGAAATATGTTGGTGTCGGGGAGGACATAGTGGCCCATCGTGAATTGCTTGTGAGTGGAATCGCCTGCGGCGGGTAGGACGGGATTGACGACACCAGGGCAGATCCGACACGCGATGATACCACAGTATATATCATCACGAAGGTAGCGCTCTCGTAGTACTGACGGATGTTTAGCTGTATGACGGGAAGGACGACTGGATCGCGAACCTTTGATGACCTTGCCCCGGGATGTTTTTTTGAAAAACTTGCGTTGAGTTACGACTGCCTCTTCACGCGGACGTTTCAGAATCGTTATTTGAGGCATTTCGAACGGATACTATGAGTCTGCGTAAGAGTGCAGCCTCGTCAATATTCTCACGGGTCTACTTGACTCAGGGGCTATTGTGACCACTCAAATCAAATAGGAGACTATCATAAAAGACCGCCAGATTATTGAACCTCCTCTTGCTGTCCTTGCACAAACACACCACTTACACTTGCTAATAAAATGTGGTTCAGTCAGGACTCTACCGAGGCGTCGGCCCACCGCCAGGTACGCAGCCTGGTTGGGCATCCGACGGCGACGATCAGACTGACTTGGTCGCCACTAGGTCACTGAAGGCACCGTCCCACTCTCACATCAGCTCATCGCCGCTGCAGCTTCGTACGAGGTACATCGACCCCGTTCGTTTGCAGTTTTTGCTCCACACTCACCCATCATGCATCGCTAGGCAGCAAAAGCGTACGAACATCACGTCAGACAGCACGGTAAACCTGTCAATCATGAAAAAGCCGTTGCATTGCTGTAGGACATTATTCCCCATTTATCAGGTGGAGCGGTCTCATCCTCGCTATAGGGCCGCACTTACAGGTGGCTTCATCGACCGAATGGTGGAGACCAGAGGTGTGGATGCATTCAATAGGGAACAACTCAAGCGCGACGGTGAGTTTAAATGGACAAGGTACTCGTGCAACGGAGTGTCGCTCACCTCATCGCAGCTCATAAGCGCGCAAAGGACGCTTTGGAGCAGTCTGGCGAATACTGAATTGGAAGCGTTGCCCCATGCTATGAGAATGATCTTGAGCAGAATTGTAATGTATTGGTATCCATCCATGTATCTTGTCTGTTATAGCGTGCCCACGCTTCGAAGGCATAAATCTCGAGCAACAAGGTTCCTGTCCTTGTCTCTACCTTGACCGCTGCTGAATGCCATCACGAGTGCTTCCTGTCCTTCATCGGTCCTGTAGCCAATCAAACCTCCAAAGCACGAACGGTGTATAAGAGAAACACACCACTTGATTGGATGTGCCGACTTTTCAAGGATAACTTTCACAGTCGTCCATGAGAACCGGGCCACGGAAGGAAATCCAAACGTTTTCTCGAGCGAATTTTCAATCCAAGCTTTCGTCTTGGGGTCTATATAGGGAGCAAGTTCATTCGACTCAATCCTTTGCAGCGAATCTGCCAACCTGAAGGATACCCGCTCCCAAACTCCCTTGCAAAGCCTTGAAGAGTACTCTTGTTTTGATCATCGCCATCGAGTTCCTCGAAACACCACCCCTCGATGCAGGCGTCGCGAGTGACTTTGGCAGCCACGCTCGCCGCGCCGACGATCTTGAATTTCGAATCCGCTTTGGTGGTCACTGTGAAATTAATGCCTTGGAAGACGGAGGATAGATATGCCTCGTAAGATGTGGTGTTTCCGAGCGCATCGACGTAGACCTAGGTGGTACATGCTCAGTCCCGGTGCTACGACGGGAGAGGTGAGAGGCTGACGTCTGAAAGCTGTATTCCGCGTTGAAGCACGTCGCGAATGAGCAGGATGGTCGCGTCTTGTGATTGTTTGTTCAGATTCATCGGTGGCACTTTGAGCATGCCACTTGATATGACCTGTGGACTGGACAAGTGGCCCGGATGAGCGACGGTCGTAGTGTCGCGTCTGTTCCGCACCTGATGACGCGTACGGACCAGCCTAGGTTGGCGGGGTCTGCGTTGAGCACGCCGAGCAGCTCTGCCCGCTTTTCCGGCGTCAATGTTTTAGAGTCTTTGGGTCATGCTGTCATGTGGATCTGTGCTCGGAGAGCGAGGTGCTCACCTGCGAAACCCAGCTGGTCGAGTTCATCCTTGTACGCAACAGGGCAGTACGCGACGCCGTATACGAGGGGTCCGAGGACGGGACCTCTGCCCGCTTCGTCGACGCCGAGGATGTATGGGCCGCGAGCTGTGGGGGTGGTGGAGTTGTAGGTGTAGGACTCTGTGAGAGGCGTCGATGGGACGTCCATGTCAGCCACTGGTCAGCCGCAGCGAGAGACGTTGAAATATGACTCCGTTGCTGGTTTTTTTTCTTTGTTCGTGAGTGCAACCACAAAGATGTCCGTCTCTCTCGTCAAGCGTCTTTTCGCGTTCTTTGACAACGTCTGGTCGTTCATCTTGACACTCGTCCGCTCCCTACTCGCTCTCTTTTCTTTCCGCCGTCGCTCATTCGACCCTCTCTCCCTCCCAACCGTCAACCGCACACCAAAGGACGCCCTCGCTCGAGCACACTCCCGTCTCAGGCCCATCCTCCTCACTCCGAGATCGATCACCCGTTCCCCCGCGTACTACACACACCGTGTCCACAGTACCCGGACTCGCTCGGCCACGTCAACCCTCTTCCCGGCGCACAGCGAGAACGCGACCGTTCCTCAGCCCAGCGGCCCCCAGAGGACATCCCCAAAGCTCGACCCGAACGACCCCGAACCCGCCTTGTCTGCCACCGCCGGCGACCACCCAGGACCCCCTGGCACGAGCGTGACAAGCTCCCGTGGAGGGACGCCCGATACATCCTTGCCCACCACCCACACGGCATCGTTGTCCGTATTGCCCCTCACCCCGCCGGACAGATGTTACCTCGCACCGATCCCATCCGTCGCCGACTGTCCTTACGCCGAACCCTGGCCGACTAATGGCGCCCTTGATCGCGGCAAACTCAGACTCCCAGGGAGCCCCCTCAAGGTGTCGATCAATACAGAGCCCGCATTCGCCCAGTCGATGGTCGGTCCGATGGGTTCCCCGCCTCCTGGACGATGGAGCCCCCCCGTACAGATTTGGACGAGCACGCCTTGCAAGAACGACAACCCCATACCCGACCCGGCCCTCAGTCCGTTCGATCATCACACGCTGTCGACCGTGGACCCCTCTTCTGCACTGGCCAATATCTCACACGCACTCATATCGCGATCCCGAAGTTCTATCAAGCCCTACGACGACGCTTCCAACTCGAGCGCGTCCTCTGACGCGAGCCTGTCCGTCAACTACTCGCCTGTCGCAGGGTCGCTCCAACAGCCCGACCAGACCCGCGAACACTATCTGACCCATGGACCCAAGAACCAGCCCTATCCGCAATTCCACTACCCCGACGCGTACGAATACGCATGCGCATGGCGTCGTCACGGCGCCCGTCTCCCCGGCAAACCCGACCGCGCTATGCGCAAACACGCCTACGCCCGCTCTCACTCACACATGGACCTGCAGGCGAGCGAGTGGTACGACGCAGACGCGTACGTCCCTTCGCCCATTCCCGCCCTCAGTCCACCCCTATGCGAATCCACGACCGAGGACGAGGACGAAGACGAAATGCCGCTGGGCCGTCTCAGAGAACGCTTGGCGCGTCGGAGCGCCGCCGTAGGCGCCAGCATCGGCCTCGGTGTTCCCGTCGGCGCTGGCATTCGCAAGGCCGCCGCCTTGTCCCCGAGGACGAGAAGGATGAGCGAGGGTTGTTTGTTGGCGCTTTCAGAGTCGACGCCGACGCGTGTTGGCGTGGGTGCGCGCTCTAGCCGGAACGTTCTCTCCCTGGCGCTCGATGGAGACGGATACAGCCCCAAGGATTGGCTCGAAGCGCTCTCGCTGCGTTTCTCTTCCGAGCCGAAAGACGCTCTCGCGCCGGTTCCACAGCCCTGTATGACCGTACCATCCGTCGACAGGGTGACAGGTTGAGGCAGTACGTAGCTACATGGGCACGCGACATGGATGCCGTGTGGTTGTTCCTTTTTTTTCGTTCTTGTCGAGTGGTGGTTCAAGTCATATGCGCGCGCTTGTGCTTCTGGGTTGTCGTATCACCGCGGATATCGTTACATAGCCGTGTTTCCAAAGCAGCAGAATGGGAATGTGTGTTACACGTGTCGTGTCGTTATTCTGAGGTTCGTTTCGTGGTCGTGCGTACATGATAGGTGCAACAAGCTGGGCCAGCTACCGACTACAAAGAGACAACAAACGGTAAATCGTACAACAACAACTGGGGATGAAAGCAAGACAACATAGCATTGAGAACGAGAGAGCAAAAAAAAATCATGACGCTCAGAATATCTGAGCCAACTTCTCCGCCGTCAACCCACCAGGGGCCCGCGGCACAAATTTACAAGGAAAATGAAGTGGGTGCCTGGAAATAAAAAGGATGAGAGACAGAAGCCAGGTGAGCACGTTATGCGGCGAAAGGCCTTGCGGACGAGTGAAATGACGTACGAAGTGATACCCGCTGTCCACTGTGGGTTTACGGGAATGTCATTGCCTTGCTCATCTTTACATGGCGCGATTCTGAAAATCGCCAAGATGGACGCGATCGCTGACCAGAGAGAAGCGTCTGCAACGTGTCGACCGACGCAGATACGCCGGCCAGCACCAAAGGCATAACTCATGGTGTCGTCGTTGAGTTCGCCCTTTTCGCTGAGGAATCGTTCGGGTTGGAATTGTTCAGGGTTGGCGTATTTAGCTTCGTTACGGGTCATTGCCCTGGTGAAGCCAAAATCAGATATTGGGCACGGCAAGGACAAATGATGAGCGTACCAAGTGTTCATGATGATCGTCGCTCCTACCACGGAAAGTTAATCAATCTAGGTCGAACCGCCATTGAGTCACAAACCTTGCGGAATGAAATAACCGTCATAGACGTCTGCACTTGTTGAAGCGTGTGGGATGCCTGTTTGATCGGCAGCATTAGAAAAGTTAAAAACACAAGGGGAAAACGATTTACCTAGTGGAACCGCAGGATGCCACCGCAATGTCTCGCGTAGGATGGCATCTATATACGGAAGTGAGGAACGGTCCTCAAAGACCGGAAGTCGCACAGTTCCAACAACTGAGTCAATCTCTGCCTGCGCGCGCTCCTGGACGTCGGGGTTGTGCAACATCGCCAAGATGAAGATCAGCAGGGTTGAGGAAGTCTGTGAAATGGGTCCATCAGAACTGGCGGTAAATCGGAGTCGAACACCGCTCACGGTCTCCGAAGCCGCTAAAATCCGTAAAAATGACGTGTCAGCGGGGAAAGAGATAGGAATTCTCCAGATTACCGACCAGCGAATGCTGTCACAGAGGACTCCTTGATGGCGCGTACGTAGTCTTCGGCGACATCCTGTCCTTTGAGACGATTGAGTGAATTAGAGACCATAGACGGAACTGCAGTGCCAGCTGCCTGACCATGCCGTCAGTCATTACTCATAAACTTGCGGGATTTATCATCTCACCAGACTCTCTTGCACAAAGTGGAAAGGGGTCTCGACCATGTCATCGGCGTATTTCTGAGATAGCAGGGCGGTTCGTTTAAACGATGCACCCGGGAACCAAGTCGGAATGTATCGGACTGTGGGGGGCCAAACTAAGAGCAGTACGAAATATCAAAGATCAAAGAAGACTTACGGAACGGGAAGAAACCAAGGAAGGCAGCCACTTCTGGACGTATGGATGCCACAGCGAGGTTGACAGCCCTATCAACCACGTTGATGATCGGATCATCCCGACGCGCGGTCTCGTAACCGTACACAACTGACATGATAATCGAGGTCGAGTGTCTACGAAAAAAAAAAAATCAGAATTGAAACACGAAAACACCAGTGGGGATAAACACACGTCTGGACATGCGCAAGGTAGTTTTCTGGGGACTCGAGCAAGTTGAGGACGAGGTCGCGCGCTTTCTGAAGCTGGACGGGGTGATAATTGAGGGCAGCTTCTGGTCGGAAGGCCTGATGGAAAAGTCTCCGGTGCAAACGCCACCGATCGCTATATGGGACCATGACGGAATTGAACGACCATCCAAAGCTGGTGTCGAGTGAGGTGTCAGACAAGAGCACAGTGTTCCGTTTCGGGAATAACTCACAAGTCATTGGTCATACGAATGATAGCGGGCCGGTCTGAATAGTTGTAGGAGCGCCGCTCCAGAAGGTCCTTGGCAACCTCCTCCGAGTTGATGACGATGACCTCTTGGTTCAGAAGGCGGGAGTAGACGAGGTCACCTGGAGAGATGTGAGATTGAGAGTGTACGAGGATGCAAGGAGAGATCTACCGAATGTCTTTCCCCAACGTGTGTAGGATGCCCAGGGCTCTGCCGGGTTTATCCCCAGTACGTTACCGACGATGGGGATAGGCGTTGGACCCGGGGGCAAGGGATGGCTTGCAGGGTTTCTGCGCCTGCTTGGCCAGAGGGAGACGAGGCCATAAGCGGCGAGAGAGACCGCAAAGAGAGCGGGGAGACGGAAGTCCATTGGAGGACTTGCGAGATCGGAGCCGGTTTATATTGCATTTGGGAGATGGACTTATGAGCTCGGCTGTCGGAGTGAAAGTGTGATTGATACTCTTTCCATCTCACAGCTGACTAATCAGACACCCCTGCGTCTCGCCACAGACCACGATGGAAGAGAGCATCTCCCTCGAAGAGACCAACAAAATCCGCATCTCTCTCGGTCTCAAACCACTATCAGAAGACGCACCACCCGCAGACGACGTAGACAAACAGGCAGAGGACAACTATGCCAGGCAGCGCGACCATGAGGCGAAAGAGCGCGAGACAAAGTAATTCCATGGTTCGTTTCATGCGCCAAAACATTCTTTCTGATTTTACGTCTTTGCGCCAGGAAAATATATGACAAAATTGCCAAGTGAGTATCCGCTAATCATCGCCTCACTTCTTACTCAAGCGCACTCCCCACCCAGGGTGAGGAATCGACGAGAGCTCAACACCTCCCTGACCGGTGCAACCCTCGGTGATCCCGACGGCGACTCAGAGGATACTCTCAAATGGATCAAGAAAGCTAAGAAGCGCGAGAGGGAGCTCGCGCGTAAGCGGCAATTGGAGCTTGAGAATATGGACAAGGTGTTTCAAGGGGACCAATATACCGAGAGTATGTATCCCCCACTCATTCAGTTCAGTTCAGTTCCTTACTCCCTGCATCAGAGGATCTGGAAGGTTTGAAGGTCGGTCATGACCTCGAGGAGCTGGCAGAAGGCGACGCCCGCATACTTACGTTGAAAGATAGTCGCATCCTTGATAATGAAGGTAATCTCTCTCGTCACCCATATTTCTCTTTCTCACACAGACACATCCAGAGGATGAACTACAAAATGTGGAAATGGCCGAAGCGGAGCGCACCAAGAAAAATCAGGAGCTCAAGATTAAACGCCGTGACTATACCGGTTATGATGACGAGGAATTCGAAGAGGGAAAACATGGAACGAAACGATCCGTTTTGGCAAAGTATGACGATGTCTTGGAAGGTCCGCGCGAAACCGTAAGCCATTTTTGCGTTCATCGTGGGTGTATTGTTGACCCGAATGCGTCAGGGTTTCCGGTTGGGCAACTCGATCAAGTCCGCCGCAGTTGAACAACCCGAAACTGAGGAGGGTACTGTATCCGTAAATCGTGCCTTGCTGTCAATAGATTATGCCAGTGAGTTGCACCTCGTGTTATCACGTATCCCCATCCTTCTGATACACGTGTTGCAGAAAATTTGGAGACACATGACTACCTCCGGGAAGGGGACGCAGGGTTCAAGAAGCCAAAGGTAAACATTACATCATCCCATTTGTGGGTTTATTGATCCCTGTATCCATCACAGACCAAAAAGAAGCGTTCGTCCCGACGTGTTCCTATCGACAATGAGATTCTCGGCGGCGATGACATGGATCAGATGGAGGTGGATGAGAAGCCTGTCGTTCCCAGGACACGTGAGTTAGACGCCAATTTTGTCGATGACGACGAGCTACAAGCTGCTCTCGCCCGTCAAAGAAGAGCCAAGATCCACAAGGCGAAAAAGTTGTCCCCCGAAGAAATCGCGCGTAAGAGTGGGTGCACCCTCATCTCTGTATGTGATCCGTTTTTATCTGACTGTCTTGTCCAGTCGCTGCTGATCGCGCTCGGGAGCAATCTGCCCTCGCCGATGACATCATCAAGGTCGAAGAGGTGCAAGAAGACGCCGGCGAATCTGCCCTGACATTCGACGACACATCCGAATTCGTTCGCGCAATTTCCTATAACCCCGCCCCAGCCAAAGTGGAGCAAGTCGAACCCCCCGTAGCACCGCCTCCGCCTAAAACCCGATCACCATCCCGAGACGTGTCGATCCCAGGCGATGAGGCCCTGGACGAAATTGAAGCCGGCGAGGTGGTGCTGAAAGAGGAAGATGACGAAGAGATGCTCGAGGCGATTGAACAGGCTATCAAAGACACTGAGGCAGAGGAACGCGTTGCTGCAGAGAACGGCGAAGCTCAAGCAGCAGTCGGAACGTCCGGTGAGCCCACCTTTGGCTCAGGTATGGCCAATACAATGGCTCTGCTCCGTCAGCAAGGGCTACTGGCGCAACCGAACGCCGACCAGGATGAACGCGAGAAAGTCCAGCGACAACGCGATCTCTGGCTCACGGATTACCGACGTATGTTGGCTCAGCGAGAACTTGACCGATTGCATGCCCGCGGCGGCAACAAGGATCAGGCAACACGAGAGTACGAGAACCGTTCTCGAGAGCAGCAGGAGGCTCGTTCCGGTCTCGATCTGTTCAAGAACTACAAACCCGACGTCAATATCGTTTACTACGATGAATTTGGTCGCAGTCTCACACCCAAGGAGGCTTGGAAAGCGTTGTCTCATAAGTTCCACGGCAAAGGATCTGGGAAGATGAAGACAGAGAAGCGTTTCAAGAAGATCGCAGAAGAGAAAAAGAAAGAGGCCATGGCTAGTGGTGACACCCCTCTGAGCATGAACAGAGCGTTCCAGATCCGACAAGAAAAGACTGGGCAAGCCCACTTCGTATTGTCCGTCGGTAACAGAGGGTACGACCTGTTCTCTCCTCTAAGATGGTATGGCCGGACTAAACCTCTGCGTCTAGCGCGGTACCTCAAGCATCGGAGTTTCTTGATCCCCAGCCACTGTCGAAGGGAAAAACGGAGAAAACGAAAAGCAAGAAGAAGGAGGCTGCCAAAGCTGTTGCTCCTCAAGCCGTTGACCCCACAGGATTTATCACCTTGCCTGCCCCACAGGCAAACAGCTCGGTCAATGCGAGCCCCGTACCTTCCGGCTTTTCGTCCGTTGTACAGACGAATGGCTCTGGGTCCCCTGCGCCCATGAAGCCTGGTTTCTCACGTATATCGTCGGCTGTAGATACTCCCTCCCAGAGCAGTACTCCTGTCACGGGAGAGAGGACAAAGGTTGCATTTGGGTTTGGGGCGAAGAGGAAAGTCGCGGAAGATTTCCTTGACGAGCCTGCAGCCAAGAGACGATGATTTAGTCGTTTTCGGATGCCATGGGTTTTCCACCACCGTATTGGCACCAGGCTGCCACCTGTGTGCTGTCAGACCTTATTTACTTCCCTTCTTGACCTTGCCGTTGTGACACGCCCTTGGGAATGCAAAATTGGGGGTTTAAGTCTAGACGAACGGGAATTAACTATGCTCAGATTTGGAACCTTGCGCCGCTCGCTTTCCTGGACGGACCTAAGACTCACGGTACTGTAGGTTTCATATGGACTTTTAGATTCTGCCATGGAATGGTGGCATGACATGGTGTTGCGTCTACTTTACCTAAATGGGTTTATGTGGAGTGAGTGGGAATTTACTTCCCGACCGATTGCCTCCTGCTTAGCGCCAACTCCTCTGGGAGCTTGTGCAATACGGTGTGCAAACGAGCGATGCGGTGCCCTGGATTCAATTAGTCTCACCGTGTCCCTTGGCTGCCCCGATACAATCGCGTGCCCTGCAAGTTCAAGAATCAGTGGATCCTCGGTGATTTCCATTTCTTCAAGTTCATACTATCTCTGGGACCGACTCGTGAACCAGTGCACCAGCAGTCTAGCATGTGCACACGTGCGACTCAAGGGGCATGTTGTCCAAGTACTATGCCATCTTTGACGAATGTCTCACTTGCTGCATATGAGCTGATCTGCCACGTAATTCTTATCGATCTTTCATGTTCTGGTCAGTTGCTGTTGGACTCGTTCTCTACCCGCCTAGTGCCGTGGTGATGCGGAGAACCGATACTACTGGATGGCGTCGGCCCCTGCGAGATGGAGACATTTGATGGTACATCACTTGTCACGCTCACACATATGGGTCATTCAGCATTCTGCGGACCAACGCCAACTTCGACCATGATCATTTTCCAGGCCTGTACGTACGTCACACTCCATGTTTCACTTTTCGTGTCGTGATGTCTGAAACCGTCTAACAGAAACAGGTTCATGACCAGAAACGCCAGTTCTCATTTCCTGCTTTACTGTACGTTCGTTCAGCCGCTATGAGCAAGACATCGCCGCTATGCATTCACGCCTGTGGCGGTTTCAGGGCCCCCGCCGTCCTTTGGATAGTGTCATGTTATACCAATTTTAGTTGGAATAGGAAGATGGAGGTATAAAATCTCGTAGGTCGTGTGGACGGGCTCGATATACCATCTCAAGATGGATCATCTAAACTCTCCCTTGTATGCTCTCGCCGCTATCGTCTTCTTCCCGACACTCTGCTTCGTCGGGCTTATCGTTAGGAAAAGGTTGACCCCTCATCAACTTCCTCTCCCACCAGGTCCTAAAGGACTCCCCTTTCTCGGGAGCGCACTTGAGATCAACAAGAGTGAGCCATGGTTGACTTATGGAGAATGGAAGAAATTGTACGGTGCGTGACTTTGCGAGCATGGTGTATTGCACTGTCCTTCACTCGGGACTACTAGGCGAAATCGTCTCATGCAACCTGTTGGGTCAAACCTATATCATTATCAACTCGGAGAGGGTTGCGAAAGCGCTGCTCGAACAGCGTTCAAACATTTACTCCGACCGCCCAGTGATTCGAACTTCCTCTCTGTAAGGAATCTATCTATTTCCAGTCAGTCTGACAGACGTGATTTCCATAGCTTTGGAATGGACTTCAACACGGGGCATCTGTCCTACGGTGACACTTGGAGGTCTCATCGGAAAATATTTCATCAGAGCCTCAACAGCACAATTATTCACAAGTATCACGAGTCGGTGGCCGAGAAAGTGCGAGCTTTGCTGGCAAACTTGGTGCATTCTCCGGAAAACTTTTCGAATCATATGAGAACGTGAGCATACCATCTCATCGGCACCGTGCAATTGTAATCGCTCTTGATTAGGTATGCCGCATCGATCATCATGTCCATCACGTATGGCTATAATGTCATTCCGGTGGACGATCCCATAGTAGCGCCGATCGAAGAGGTGACAGAAATTGCTATCCTCATGACGCCTGAGAGAGCGGTCTTGCTCGATCTTTTTCCTCAGCGTGGGTCATAGCTAAGGAGCGACTCAGCTTCCTGTCTGACTCAAAATCTAGTTCTTAACCTCCCATCGTGGTTTCCCGGTGCTGAGCTCCAGCGATTGGCAGAGCGATGCAGGGAATTGTCTCCCAGGATTCGAAACGACCCTTTTCAATTTGTCAAGGAGTGTGTGGTATGTAATGTAACCATCTACTCCCTTTCTCGCGTACTGACCACGTACGGCAGTCAAAGGATATTGAAAACAATTCAATGGTCGCGCAGCTTTTGAAGGACGAAACTGTGGCAGCTCAAGATCGTGAGTCGTATGAGCAGAATATAAAGGACTGCGCCACGTCGAGTTTCCTAGGTAAGAAAGTGAATCGCAGGCCCTCCCATTCATCTATTAACTTTGTCCTCCCTTCACTTTGATCCGCAAAGCTGGCACTGATACTGTAAGTTCAATTGCTTGCATGTTCGGGCCGCGACACCTGTAACATCATTTCAGACGCAATCCACTCTGACTACGCTCATAATGGCACTGATTCTATATCCTGAGGTCCAAGACCATGCACAGGCAATGATAGACAAGGAAGTAGGGAGGGACAGAGTGCCAACTTTCAACGACAGAGCATCCCTGCAATACATCGACGCTCTCCTTCGGGAAACTTTAAGATGGGGTTCGCTTGTTCCGATGGGTACATTGTCATGTAAACAGATCAGCTTACCTGGATGCTAACCCGCCGAGTAGCCGTCCCACATATGGTTACAAAAGACGACATTTTCGAACAGCGCCTAATACCCAAAGGTGCGTGATGTTTCCGACGTGTCACTCCGTTGACGCGTTCCCCTAATGGTGATCCACCCCCAGGTTCTGTCATAATACCAAACTTGTGGTATGTCGTTTTCTATGTCCCGACATTAGAGATAGTCTTCATTCGTCACTCTCTAGGGGCATGGCACGGGACGAAGAAAATTTCCCGGACCCGACAGCATTTAAACCAGAAAGACACCTGAACGCAGACGGCAAGCTCCTTTCAGACGACATATCCGGCCTTTACTTTGGTTACGGACGCAGGATCTGCCCTGGGCGGTACCTCGCCAACGCCTCCACCTGGCTCGCAGCCGCCAACATGCTCTCCATGTTCAGGTTCAGCAAAGCGATCGGTCCTGCGGGTTATGAAATCGATATATTCCCCAAGTTTACTGGCGGGGTTGCACTGTGAGTCGTTCACGCTCGTCTTTTTTTTTCCATGTGTCCCCTCCGCTTCAAGTTATCGTGGTTGATGTTCACGGTTTTGTTGATCGTCTGGGCTAGTCGACCTGTCCCGTTCCCCTGCCGCATCACGCCTCGTTTCGAGGGAGCCAAGGAACTTATCAGCTAGGGAGCGACAGACATGTAGAACGGGAGAGATCGAGAACACGTTGTAATTATTGTACTCCGAGGTAAATAGTTGACCATAGGCTCGCGTTGTCGTTCATTGAAGTAGGATGGCCAAGCAGGCTCGGACAGACGTGTTGTTGTTGAATTCATTGTATACAAGTTGAAGCATTGTCATGCCAATTGCCATTGCGACTCTGTTCAATGCAGAATTCCGAGGTTTCAACTCAAGTCACACGGTGATTCATATAATATATCGTTATCGTGAGGCACACCATTCAATTTACTACTTGAGCCTAAAGTCAAATAACATAGATCGAATTCTAACGGCGAGTCTCGTGGTCCTCCAAGCATGCAACCAAGAACAGTGGTCTCATCAACCACTTATCGCCCACTGGGTGTGATTAAAGATCTGACACGGCGTATTTACTGTAATAGGGTGATTCGATTTTGATTAGTATGTAAAAAAAAAAACGCGAGTCGGATTCGATCGTGCGGAGCTCGGAGCTTCATTGTTCCTCCGTCGATCAATCGATCAC
>JBBPQU010000785.1:0-14664 GCA_038092655.1 Boletus sensibilis
AACTTGATATATGGAGGAGAAACGGGAGGTGGAGTAGTAAGTCCAGGGGTACAAGTATTTTCTGGGAAGGAGTATTTTCTAGGATATGTAACAAGATGGAGACAGATGGTCAAAGGGTCAACAGGTAACTACTGTAAGTCAGGAAGGATGGGGGTGACAGGATGCAGGGTAGACAGTGTAACGAAGAGATTGGAAATAGGCCTTTACAAGGTTAATGAAAACGGAGATAGAACTCCAGGATAACGGAGATATGATAAAGGAAAAATGGACCTGGAGTTGGTGAGTATAAGGCCAGAGATGTGTGGACTTGGACTTGTCGATTTTTGGGATATGACAAGTACAATGATCTGAACTGGTATTTGCATAGCTTTAATTACAGATGGTATGACTATGGCAGCACATTTAAGAGGGGATGGGATGACTTGCATCAAGGAAGTCTTCCATTCTAAAAATCCATGGGGATAAAGGAGATCTTGCAAACTAATTCTTCATTGTCATTGTCCTTGATCTCTTCTAGCTTGGGGAGTGCTTCCTTCACCTTTTTAACCTTTCTCATGGTGTTGGCGAAGGTGGTGCATGTGATACTTGAGTGGCTGGGCTTTTGACAGCAGAAGCAAAGTTTCTGCTCAATGCAGCATTTCCTTTCTTCCGGGGTAAGTTTGGCGATATGGATGACATTAACGTCCATGGTGTCAGTATCTCTAGTGGGTTTCAGAGTGGTGAGGGTATGGGTAGACTGGTGGGTGGGTTTGGTATAATACTTAGCAATTTCAGCAGCACGTTCTGAAACAACCATAAAGCACAAATGCCCTAGGTTATCAACTAGTCTCAAGTAAAGGAAGGGAAGATGGAAATTTTGCTTGCCTTAGAGTGGGAAAACTCCAGAAGGATCAAACTGGAGATGCCAGTTGATCCTTCCTGGTTTACATATGCATATGATGTATGTATATGTTTACATGGGATCTACAATATTGGGCATAGGGTATAACCATGTGAATGTGGCAGCATAGCTATACATAGCCAAAAGGCAGTGTGAAATGGAAAGGAAGCATATCATGAGGCAACTGCATGGCGGTGGCAAAATGGAAGAAAGATAAATGAAACTTAACCTTGCACACCATGAATATGAAGTGAAGGCATGAAGGTGGAAGAGAGATCTGAGATCTCATGAGAAAAAGTAAATAAAGAGCATCTGAGCACAGAGTCTGTTAAAGATAAGATGAAGAGTGTCTGTGATTAGATAACCATGTGTCATGATAAGATAAGGAAAGTGAAAAAAAAAAACAAGTCCAAAAAGGAGTCTTGTAACCTAACATGTTCCCACTGAGTTTGGAAATGAATTGCTTTGTTATACCAGTGTTCAATGGTCAAGGACATGGTATCTATGCCCATGATGTGGCACATGATAGAGGAGGAGATCCTGGCAGAGAAGTACCAGATAAGAATATTGGGATTGGAGATTTTGGCAACAGCAATGTGGTGTTGGAATTGGGAGATATATTTTATGAGGGGGGAATCATATGAGTTGTCCTTCTTACAGACAATGCAAGTGACGGAAAGCCAGGCAATGGCATTCCTGACAGTATCATGGCATTTGAATGCAGTTTCAAACTTGGTGACAAAGGTGGCAAAAGTGCTGGCAGAGATACCTGTTTCAGAGATGGCAGCTTGGCAGAAAGTGGAGATCCAAGTAAGGGCAGACCCTTTGGTCATATAGGAGAGGGCAAAAGCAATGTTCTTCATATCAGTAGTGTAGATATCTGGGTTGATAAGGAGATAGAAGTGGACTGAGTCTATTATGCTTGACCCAAGAGTGGCCAAGCAGAACTTAGTAAAAGCAGTGATGATGAGTTGACTCAACAATGGAGTCCAAGGTTACTTCCATGAGGGTCTTCCTAGTGGTGGTGGTGACCAACAAGTACTCGCTTGAAGGTGGAGACTTCCTTAGCAATCAGCTAAGGTGGACAAGGGCTAGTGATGATGACTTGGGTGAGAGCCAGAACTTAGAAAGGAGGTGAGAGGGGGAGCAATGATGTTATAGGAGAGATCTGAGTAGGTCTAAGCTAAGGAACATTGAAGTAGATGGTCAGGGTTATATACTCTAGAGTCTGAGAGAATAAAGGATATAAAGAGTAGGAACATGTCACAATGGAAATGTTACAATTCACCAGTTATCCTTTTTCTTTCTCACACACTTAGCTATATGCTGTATTCCTACAAGTCACTCATTCGACTCCTACCTTGTATGTTCTCTCTCTCTTTGAGCATGTGACTTCTTCCAGTCAGCTAGTGCCATTGCCCCACATGACTCCACAATCATGACATCATGGTTGTGCCATCTTCTTTTCTGTGTAATATCACTGACATGTTGCCTTTTTATTGGTTTCCATTGTCATACGATGCATCATTACTATTCACTTACCATCCTTGGTATATTGTTCACATGGTCTGTGCACCAGACCCTTACATATAAATATGCGACTCTTGCAGTACAGATCCTTAGCTTAGACCTCCCTTGTCTACCTAACATCTGCGACAATCTACTCGATACTTGTATCTCCTCGCCTCTCTTCTCTCATACCCTTGACCTGGATTACATCTGGTCTCCTTTGAACCTCTGATCCAGTCAGGTGAACCTTAAGTGTTCCTGTGTCCAGTTTACCTTGTTGTTGTTGTTGCATATCGACGCCCAATGAATTCCCTCAAACCTTCAACCTGGCTGTACTTATGACTGGTCCTCTTGTTATCGTCTCGGGACTATACCGCAGGACAACTCACTTCGCCACTTGACTGCTTATGCGTCAGTGGATTCCCTCAAACCCTAGACCTCCCTTCATCCATCAAGGGCTATGTTTGGTCCTACCCAGGTCGAGCATAACAAACACTGAGGAAGACCTTGAAGATCTTTTAGATCTTTTTTCACCTGACATAACCCTACCCTCATGGGAAGAAACTTTCGAAGACACTGAGCTATCCCACCAGCTCTCTCTCTCCCTCTCCATCCTGCATGTCCCTACTCCTTTGTCCCCCACTTCCGTCACTCAGAACCACCCATTCCTCATTCCCTCACCCATCCAACCTCAGTCACCCTCCTCTTCATCAAGTATGTCTTCCCAACATGTTGAACTTCGCCTCAGCGCCCCCAAAGCCTTCAATGGATCCTATGACCAAGCCATTAAGTGGCTCAACACTGTTGAAACATACCTCTTGGTCAATGCTGATGTCTACAATTTGCATGCCAAGAAGGTTGCCTTTGCCCTCTCTCATATGACCAAGGAATGTGCTCACACTTGGGCTGGTACCTTTTGCCAAACCGCATTATCCAGCACTACCTCCGACCTTGGAACCTTTGACACCTTTAAGACCACTTTCAAGAAGGCATTCGAACACCATGACACCATCAGCAATGCAGTTGCCTGGCTCTTTACCACCCATGTCATCCAAAAGAAGGATGAATCCCATGCCACAACACTCCAGAACTATATCTCGGAGTTCAAGAACAAGGTTGCCCTTGCTGGCATCACCGACCCCAATGTCTTGATCCAGTACTTTGTGTCCAGAATTTCCACTCTCCTGATGACTAAAATCATGGGGATGGACACTGTCCCTGCCACCATCAACTCTTGGTACGAAAAAGCCATACACTTCCAAATCCAACATGACTGCACCCACAAAATTGCCCTGGTTAACAAGAAACCTTCGGGTGGTTACCACTCTTTTACTCCTAGGTCTTCCGCTCCTGCCAAAGACCCTGATGCCATGGACGTTGATGTTGTTAAAGTAAGCAAGCTGACTGATGTGGAGCGACAATGCTGCTGCAAAGAAGGCCTCTGCTTCCATTGCTAGAAACCCAGCCATACTTCCTTCAAGTGCCCCTCCTTCCCAGCTGAGAAGCCCAAAGACAAGCACATCAACAAAGTTGAAGAAACGCTTCCAAAGCTGGAGGAGATTGAAGATGATGACGAAGAAGAAGAGAACATTCATCATGTTTCTTTCCTTTCAGATTTTTAAACCAGGGATCTGCTTCGATGCCAAACTCTCCTTCTCCTAGCACCAATGTAACTATACCATCTCTTGTACCAAGAGCAATAGAGATCGCTGTACAACTCATTGTTCCATCACACACCCTCAAAGCCATCGACACCCATGCCCTCATTGATAGTGGAGCCAGCATCAATTGCATGGATTGGGACTTCACCAAGAAACATTCCCTTTCCATCCAGAAGCTCCAACAACCCCTCTGTGCCACATCAGCAAATCTCTGACTTAGCCACAGTAAGGTCCCCATCTATGCAGCCTGTACAGAGCTGTACAGACCCCTTATAGGGCAAAATTTAAATTGCATTAATTTAGTCACTGTGACACACTGTGGTCCTCTGTGGACAGTTTGGAATCCAAAAAACACAATTTAACACTTCCTGTAAATATCTGTACAGCACTGTACAACAGATTTGTGTTTTGCTGATGCAGGAACACCAATAGTTCCTATAACAAGAGTGGTGATATCCAACACAGAGTCACTGTTTTCCTCAACATAGAAGGCATCACCCACCGCATGCTTTTCCATCTAATGTCCCTCAGGGACAATATCCTCCTTGGAACTCCATGGCTTCACACTGTCAACCACTTGATTGACTGGGCTAAATGCACAGTCTCCATCTCAGAATCCTCTGATCAGTCGAAGGAACTCTACTCCTCCCACGTCGCTGATGTCAAGTGACATGACTCCCACTATTGGGTTCCTCCTCCTGCTCCCCCTCACCATGTCAATGTCTATGCCACCAAACAGGAGAAACTCTTCTCCTACAATGGATGGGAAGAGGAAAATCAGTTTTTCAACCATGCTCTCTACCGGACTATCAGGTTCAGATCTCGCTATGCTCCTTTAGGGTCCGCCAGGATTGCTAGACTCACACAAGCCACGGAACTTGCCATTTTCGCTGACAAATCGAAACCCAAGACAGTTCTTCCCCCAGCTTACACCGACTTTGCCTTGGTCTTCTCCAAGAAAGCCACCGACCATGTTTCCCCCTCTAGACCCTATGATCATGAGATCAACCTCAAAGAAGGGTTTAACCCGAAGATAGGGAAACTCTACCCCCTGACACCAGAAGAATGAACTGCCACCAAGTCCTTCCTTGATGAAAACCTCGCCGTCGGAAAGATCCGCCCATTGAATTTTCCCCAAGCCTCTCCCTTCTTCTTTGTCAAAAAGAAGGATGGCAGACTCTGCCCCTGTCAGGACTATCAATATGTCAATGAACATACTGTTCATGACACCTACTCCCTGCCGCTCATCTCTGACCTCATGGACAAACTCAAAGATGCTAAGGTCTTTATGAAGTTTGACATCCGATGGGGCTATAACAATGTTCGCATCAAAGACGGCCATCAATGGAAAGCCGCATTTGTCACCCACAAGGGCCTCTTGGAATCCACGGTCATATTCTTCAGCCTCTGTAACTTCCCTGCCATGTTCCAATGTTTCATGAATGACTCCTTCCACGACATGATTGCCGAAGGCTGGCTTGTCATCTACATGGATGACCTCTTAATCTTCTCCCCTGATGAGAAGGTTCATGAAGAACACACAAAACATGTCCTCCAGCGTATGATGGAGCTAGACTTACATTTAAAGCTCAAGAAATGTAAGTTTGCCACTAACAAAGTTGAATACCTCAGACTCATCATTAAGCCCGGCAAACTCGCCATAGACCCTGTCAAACTTGAAGGGATCTCCTCCTGGCCCACTCCCACGACTGTCAAGGAAGTCTGCTCCTTCCTTGGCTTTGCCAACTTCTACCATTGGTTCATTCCGAACTACTCCACTGTCGCCTGCCCCCTCATTGATCTCACCAAGAAGAATCTCCCTTGGGCGTGGACTCCTACATGCCAAGATGCCTTCACTTCTTTTAAGAAGCTTTTCCTCTCCAAACTGGTACTTCGTATGCCAGATCTCGCTGCTCCTTTTGCCATCACCACTGATGCCTCATGGAATGCCACTGGTGGAATTCTCCTCCAGGTCAACTCCAATGGAGATTGGCACCCCTGTTCCTACCTCTCCTAATCATTAGCTGCCGCTGAACGAAATTATGACATCTATGACTGCGAACTCCTTGCCATCATCGGTGCCCTCAAGTCATGGCGACATTATCTCCATGGATCCCAATTCCCTATTCAGGTCTTCACTGATCACAAGAACCTGACATACTTTCGATTCTCACAGACCCTCAACCGCTGCCAAGCCTGCTGGCTTCTTGATCTAGCAGACTTTGATCTCAAAATGATCCACATACCCGGATTCCACCTCTCGAGTCCTGATGCCCTCTCCCAGTGCTGTGATCACTTTCCCCGATCTGACCCCAATAACCAGGCGGTCACACTCCTCCCTCCTTCAATCTTTGTCCCTGCCATTGACACCACCCTCGCTGACAAAATCACTGCCGCTTCCAAAGGCGACCCCCTTTGTCTCCAATGACTCCAGTCAATCAACAAAGATATTCCCGCCACCTTCCACTCTTGCCTTTCGGATTGGCAAATGGAAGGTGATGTCCTTATGTACAAAGGCTGTGTATACATTCTGGACTCCAGAGACTTGTGCTGCTCTGTTCTCCACCATTGCCACAATCACAAAACTGCTGGTCATTCCAGCTTCCTAAAAACCCGCCAGCTCATCTCTGCCAAGTTTTGGTGGCCTGGATTCACCACCCACATCCGCCACTACATCAAAGGCTGTGCTACTTGCCAGCAGAACAAGTCCAACAGCCACCCCATGGTCGCTCCTCTCACACCCATCAAGTCCTTCGCCTCTCGCCCATTCCAGCAGATCTCGTGCAATCTCATCACAGATCTGCCAGAGTCTTCTTCCTTCAATACCCTTTTGGTCATGGTCAACCATGGGGTTACTAAGGGGATGATTCTTTGCCCCACAAAGAAGACAGTCACCGCTGAGGGAGTAGCATCCCTCTTTTTCCACAAAGTCTACACCCGCTTCGGTCTTTACAACAAGATCATCTCTGACCATGGTCCTCAATTCGCCTCTGCCTTCACTAAAGAACTCGGATATGTCTTGAACTACAATCTTTCCCTCTCCACAGCCTACCATCCTCAGACTGATGGTGAGACTGAACACGTCAATCAAGAGATCGAGACCTACCTCCACATCTTCTGCGGAAATAACCCTGGTTCCTGGGCCGATAACATCTCCCATGCTGAGTTCGCTCACAATCACCGCCCCGACTCCATCACCAACCAATCTCTGTTCTATCTCATGATGGGATATGAATCCTGTGCCCTACCTTCGGTTATCACCGAATCTTCACTCCCCGTCGTAGAAACCTGCATGACATGGAAGATCCATCCAGTCCTCCATGCTTCTCTCCTGACTCCTTATTGCGAGAACTCCATCCATGGTCTGAACTTCCTGAAATCCCCATTTGACCTTATCGCAGGTGAGGAGGAATATGAAATCAATCAGATCTTACGCCACCATGGAACTTTGTGATCCTGCTCCTGCCTCATCTGATGGAAGGGATATACTATGGAGGATGACTCATGGGTCCCTGAACGGGATTTGAAAAATGCAAGCTCCACCTTGAAGATGTATAAGAAGCTTCATCCCTCTGTCTTCCCTTAAAATCACTCTTAACCCTCGACCACTATGTCCTTTGAACCCTGCACCCCTAGTTCCATCTCCACCATCTCCACCATCGCCCCATCAACCCCGCTCCAGAATGTCTCCCCCATCGAAACCAATGAAATCCTTGACAATTATCTTCATTGTCCTCTGTCGCCTTCTCTTAGTCTTCATGCGCCTTCTCCAAGTCCTTTTGATCTTGACTCTGGAACTCCTCCCTCTTTTGCATCCATGGATCTTACACCCAACCTGCTCCCTGTTGAGCAACATTCTATTATGGCTCCTAATCCTTATACTCTGGTTTCTGTTGCTACTAGCCCAGACCCTATCCTCTCCATAGATGTCCCCCTCTTTGCCCAACATCTTCATGATGACCACCCCAATGGGGAAGAAATTGTCCTACTCGCCCAGCAGTTACGCAACCCATGTATCACCTCTCATCTTGATCATTACCTTGATGTCGGCTCTCCTCTTCACACTCTCTACCACATGTTTCTTCAAAATAAAACCATCATCACCCACCTAAAACACCCAGTTTCCTGAGCCAGACAAGAGCTTGTCAATCGTCTCATCTTGGATGACACCAAAGATGTACAGGCCCAACTATTCATCACCATGTTCCAACTCGATATGCTCGAGTTTCTGGTCGACACTGACCACTATCTCCTCAACCTTGCCTGTTGCACCTGCCCCCTTATGTAGGACCTAGCCCTCATAATAAATGCTAGGCAACAAATGTCTGACCAGACCACTGCCCATGCCACTGCCCTTTGGGTCAGACAACACCTTTCTATTCCCCACTCTTCCTCACCAGTGAACTCCCTGACTCCCCCTCATTCTGAAGCGGAATTCCTCGTTGAGAAAACCATAAATTCCATGTATCTGGAACATGAATCTAAGACCCCCTCCATGTCCTCCTTGCTGCTTGATGAGTCTTCTCTCGTGGCCCTCGACCAAGCCGAAGTCCATGTCTATGGTAGTAACCCACTCCCGCCTTCTCATCCCCGATACTCTCAGGCCTGCTTTCAATGCAGACACCTTGGTCACATGAAATGTGATTGCCCCGTTTACTCTTGTCCCTATTGCCAGCACATAGCCCCAGGTCATAACCAAGCTTACTGCCTGCGCTTCTACTATTCCATCTCTCATCGTATGGCTCCAGGTCATCACCCTGATGTTTGCCCCTGGCAACCCTGTCATCAGAATTCCCAACCATCTTCTTCATCATCCTCTTCTTGTGGTTCCTTTCACTCTCACCATACCCGTACCTCCACCAACTCCCAGAGATCTCACCAAGCCCGCCCACCATCTCAATGCTCTCGTCCTGTCCCTGTCCCTGTGCCTTGCACAGTTGACCCTTTCGATGACGTCTATATAGACAATGACCCCTACGACAAGACTGCCTGGGCCAACATCATCGGCTCACCCTGAAATAGTCACTGTGGGAGTTCAACAGTAACGGGGGGTAATGTTACGATTCACCAGTTATCCTTTTTCTTTCTCACACACTTAGCTATATGCTGTATTCCTACAAGTCACTCATTCGACTCCTGCCTTGTATGTTCTCTCTCTCTTTGAGCATGTGACTTCTTCCAGTCAGCTAGTGCCATTGCCCCACATGACTCCACAATCATGACATCATGATTGTGCCATCTTCTTTTCTTTGTAATATCACTGACATGTTGCCTTCTTATTGGTTTCCATTGTCATACAATGCATCATCACTATTCCCTTACCATCCTTGGTATATTGTTCACATGGTCTGTGCACCAGACCCTTACATATAAATATGCGACTCTTGCAGTACAGATCCTTAGCTTAGACCTCCCTTGTCTACCTAACATCTGTGACAATCTACTCGATACTTGTATCTCCTCGCCTCTCTTCTCTTATACCCTTGACCTGGATTACATCTGGTCTCCCTTGAACCTCTGATCCAGTTAGGTGAACCTTAAGGGTTCCTATGTCCAGTTTACCTTGTCATTGTTGTTGTGTATCAACACCCAATGAATCCCCTTGAACCTTCGACCTGGCCATACTTACAACTGGTCCTCTTGTTATTGTCTTGGGACTATACTGCAGGACAACTCACTTCACCACTTGATTGCCTATGCGTCAGTGGATTCCCTCAAACCCTAGACCTCCCTTCGTCCATCAAGGGCTACGTTCAGTCCTATCTGGGTCAAGCATAACAGGAAACCCATAGAAGGGGATGGAATAATGGTGATGTGTTGCAACACATAAGTGTAGAACATGAAGGAAGTTGATGCAAAATGCTGATGCATCATATGACTAAGTGAAGGATGAGTAATCAAGAAGAAAAGGAAAGCATTGTACAGGGCTCGAACAGTAGATGCCAGAGTTCAGTGAGACATACTGTAGGAGTACGAAGAAAGAGAAAAGAGTACACATGGATGTATTGATCATAACAGAGTCTAGCCAGGGTATGGCATTCTCATAAGACCTGTCATAGGTTTCAGGGGCTCCAATGCAAAGCTCAGAAGGGAGTTGGAAGGAGGGGTAACAGATGACTGGGATAGGAGTGGGAGGAGTGGGCAACCTCAATATGGATAGTGAGGTGGAGAGCTGGTGGAAGAGATTAGTAGTCTTGCATTGTTCTTTCTGAGAGGGAAGTGTAAGGTTGGGGGTAAAGAGTTCTTCTTCTTCTTCAGTCTCTGAGTGGGAAGACTCAGAGGGGGAGTTGATGGGCATAGGAATTCAAGCAAAGCTCCAACAGGGGTCTAGTTGCAGAGGAATGGCTGGGAATGATGGAGGCTTATAATGGCAGTAGCCTCTTCAAGAGAGCTTAGATCTTTTGTTCCACTTGACCCCAGAGTGGCCAGGCAGAACTCAGTAAAGCAAGACAATGTGATATGTATAACTCAATGCTGAAGTCCAAGGTTACTTCCATACAGGGGCTTTCTGATGGTGGTGATGACCAACAAGTTATATATACATGTACTCAAAGGCAGAGACTTTCCTAGCAATGGCTAAGGTGGACAAGAATAAGTAATGATGACTCAAGTAAGAGCTAGGGCTTAGAAGGGAGTGAGAGGAGGAGGACAATGATGTATAGGTGAGATCTGAGTAGGTCTAAGCTAAGAGACATCATTGTAGGTATTCAGGTTTATATAAGTAGAGCCTGAGATGATTAAGTAATCATACACATCACAATAGAAATCCATGGAAGAGTATGGAATAAAGAATAATGTGTTGTGATGCATAAGCATAGAAAATCATAAAAGGTGGAGGAAGGACACTGACACATCATATGACTAAGCAATGGTGAGATAATCAAGAAGATAAAGAAATGTGTTGTACAGAGCTCAAACAGCAGACATGACTATTTGTTAGACAAATACAAGGAAAAGAGTACACATGGTGAATCGTAACAGAAGTACTCCAGGTGGTGATGTTGTTGAAGACTTGGAAGCATGTTGGTGAGCCAGATGATCCATTCTCGTGCAAGTTTGAGGAGATGCTAGATTTAGGAGCAAGACACAAGCTCAAAGGAAGACGTGAGCTCTTAATATGCAGGGGATGAATATCTGCTTATTTCACTCATAAATAGCTCTTTTCTTCTTACCAGAACTAGTTTTACATACTATATCTACACTTAGTCTACTAGGTTTGTTTCATAATTGCTCAACCTCATCCATAACACATACTCTCTCAAAACACATACCCCTGGCCCTATCCCAAGGGAGTATCAGAAGTATAACCTCTGATGGCACTGAGACAAGAGGGATGAACACTTGATGGGAAGCTCACCAAGTATAGGGTAGTTGGTTGATAGTCAAGGGATAAGCTTCAGTGATTAGAGTTTATAGTGTAACTGTGGTGAAAGTCTTTGACAAGAGTGTGAAGCAATGATTGCTTGTAAAAGCAATAGTGATTAAAGTGGAGTAAGTTCCCTTTATATAGTGTCCAACTGTTGTTTGGACATATATACTGTATAGTACCTATATATGGTATATCATGGAATATGTATGATAGAATGTAGAAGAGTGAGATAGTAAGAATAATAGCCAATAGGAATAATAGCTCTTATGAGAAAAGCACTGCTTTCTTATCTATGATGTAATATGAATAGTGTAAGCCTAGAACATCATCTGACCTGTGATGTCATGGTCTAGAACCATGTTATGTAATCTAGTCTAGAATCTGGTTATGTAATAAGAAATCTGAAGACAAAATACCAGATTCTCAACAGGGGGTACTAGATAGTCCCACAAGATCATGTGCACCTAGTGTTTGTGTTTCAACTCTAGCACACACAATTCAGCTCAGAAAACCTTGAAGCTTCAGACTTAAGTTACAGGGAGTGTTACAAATGGGTCATGTAATTTTCTTGAGAAATTCTATTCAACTCAATGTATGAGAATGAAATTTATGCTGCTTGAGGCAGCAATTTATCACAAAACTCTACACACTGGACTTGGAAAGCCTAGCTGTACATCACTGTAAGCTAGAATGTGATGAAAAACACTTCCAGTATACTACCAAAAAATTCTCCAAACATCCTTACCCATAAGAATGAGCCATAAAGTGAGAAATGCAACTATGTGTGACATAGGAGTGACTGCTGCCAGAAATTGAAAGCATGATTTTAGCCTCTATCATGCCAAGTCTCAGTGCTGTACAATCAACAATGATATGCAAGTGTTTAAATGAACATGTTATGACACTGGCACCACCAACATATGGACCTTGAACCAAACACTGTGTTATATCCCGGAAATCCTGCACATCCAACCCTGGTCCTCCAGACCAACTCCACATCTGTACATACAAACTCCAGTGCGTTTTTGCTAGAGATGCAACTCCTGACCCTCAGACCTTGTCCATGATCAATATGTTATCTTACATTCCATCTCCATCCCTATATATACTAGTCCCGCTCTTTGTTTCCCTCCGTACCTGTGCTCCACTTAGGAGCATAGCTCTGGCTTTACTCTACCTGTGATACTTTACTTACAAACCAGCTCCACTCTGTTACTAATCCCCTATGACTCCGTAGTATATAAACCTCCGTTACTCCTGTACTTTTTCCTCAGTTTGAATCTCGATTAAGATAAACTTCAAACCCTCTGCCTGAGTCTCAAAGACTCTCCTCTGAACCTCCACTCGACTTGACGTCTAAAACACCTTAAGTCTTACTCCGACCCCTCGTAAATTCCGGGACAAACAGGACTCCTAACAAGGGTGCACCACATACAGTGAAGCCAAGTCCTGTCTGCCCAAGACAACTCTGGAGTTTCTGGAGTTCCCCTCAGAGTTTACCCAGTCTTAACACACTGTCAGTGAGCCTGCATGCTCAGCAATGCCCAGCTCTGGAAGAACTGCAAAAGTAAACTCAAGAAGGTATGTGCTAAACTCTGTTAGGATCAGCAAGAGAGTTACAAGGTCAATGTCAAGAAAACTGCAGCTCACTATGGTGTTCACAAAAGCACACTTCATGACCATTTTTCTAGTGCTCACAAACCTCCTACTTTTTTTCAAGAATTTGCTTATTTGTATTTATAACAACTTCTATTTTATTGTACATTCTGTCCTACTTACAAGTCACATATCCAGCCCTCCTGTTCTTCTCGGACACCAAATTAGTGTTGCCACAGCTCAGCTTGGCTCAGCTCAGCTTGGCTATTACCAGCTTATGGCAGTGCTTGGCTATATGTCTGCTTGGCTATTGCCTGTACACTGCTCGGCCTGGCGTGGTTAGTCACAGTTAGTCACAGTGGCTGACCATAGCCATTCTCCTGGCTAAAACTGGCTCGAGCTGACTATAAGCTGGCTATAGTTGACTCAAATATGAATTTACTATGCAGCCATGAGCAAAGTGCTCGAAACCAAATGAAAGGGTATGTGGGATCATATCGTACAACAGTTTGTGCCTCTACCCAACAAATTCCAACAAGTCAACAATATGATATTTGAACCACGGCGAGTTGTTAGAGACGAGCCAGATGAATTTATATCATGCATGGATGTGCCCAGTATCACTGTACCATCTAAAACTAGAATTGTTATTTGGTTGTGCGCAACGTCTGTTGAGCAAGCCTCGAACGCTCCGTGCGTGGACCTAACTCACATAGTTTCTTGTCTCTTTGACTAGTTTGTTACTCAGTCACTCAAAAGATTATGCTAATCACTTACATTGGGATCCTGTGGTTTTTGTGGTTATCAGTTTCAGTATATAACAGTTCTCTCGTCAGCAGCATGGATGATGCTGCAGGAAGGAGGAGTGTTTGAAGATAGTCATAATCCAGCTTCTGTGTGAACGACAAACTGCAGGCATAAGCAAGGAGTGACAGTATTTACATAGGAACATTCCCATTGCAGTTACATCCAGTCGACTCTTTCATTTCTCAGATAAACGCGTGTGATGGACATTGACCAGCACGCTGAATCCACGGCAATGATCCACAGTGGAGAAACATGAGGGAGTACATGAGGGCTTCGAGATCATTGTGACGACTGAGTTCTTGCTTAATGTGGCCATTGAGGGAGGCATAGGCTGGTGTACCAATGAACATGCTGGATTCTTGCATAGGAATGTGAACGTGTGACTCTTGATGTCAATATTGTTTCACAATGCTGAAGTTGATAAGGAAAACCATATCCTGGAATTCGCCTGTCCGCATGACAATATTTTGGGATTTGATGTCATGGTGGATGAAGTTGCAGGAGTGAATATATTCGAGATGAGATATCTAGAATGGAGGGGTCAAGGAGTTATATGGGTTAGTCATTTGCATTGCACCAAAAATTTCACTCACCAGTTGTAATCCCAGCTGAGCCACATGGTTCAACTTGAGTGCGCTGAGTGAGGATCCCTCAACCAATTTATCCAGGGATGGCCCAAGATTTTCAAGAACCATCACATGGTACGATCCCTCTCTGCCAAACCAGAGAGGTTGAGGCAACCCAATGCCACCCCAAAGCTGAGTGAGGACTGAGTATTCGTGCTGCAAGGAAGATGTTGGCTTATTGGTGATGGGCTTAAGCTTAATTGTGACAACTTGGCC
>JBBPQU010000786.1:0-14664 GCA_038092655.1 Boletus sensibilis
GACAAAGTTGAATACTTGGGACTTGTCGTCAAACCCGGCGAACTTGCCATGGACCCAGTCAAACTTGAAGGAATCTCCTTCTGGCCCATGCCCACCACTGTCAAGGAAGTCTGTTCCTTCCTTGGCTTCGCCAACTTCTATCGCTGGTTCATTCCGGATTACTCCACTGTCGCGCACCCCCTCATTGATCTCATGAAGAAAAACCTTTCCTGGGCATGGACTCCCGCCTGCCAGGATGCCTTCACTTCTCTTAAGAAGCTCTTCCTCTCCGAGCCGGTACTTTGCATGCCGGATCTTGCCGCCCCCTTCGCCATCACCACTGACGCCTCACGAAATGCCACCGGAGGTATTCTTCTACAAGCCGACTCCAACAGTGATTGGCACCCCTGCTCGTATCTTTCACAGTCCCTTGCCGCCGCTGAACGGAACTACGATATCTATGATCACGAACTCCTTGCTGTTATGTTCGACCTGGGTAGGACCAAACGTAGCCCTTGTGGGATACGAGAGGGCGAGGGGCGAGGGATATCCTTGGATGCATAAGCGTACTCAAGGCAAAGTGAGTCGTCCTGCGGTATAGTCCCAAGACGATGGCAAAGAGACTGGATGTTGGTACAACCGGGTCGAAGGGTTCGAGGAATTCCACGGGGCGTAGAGATGCAATGACTGAAACAATCTCTCCTGTTTCCTCGTCATCTTCCGCCAATTCCCCTACACTTACCGTAGGAAGGGGGTAGTATTTACTATCCAATACACTACCAAAGACCAGCATGTCTTTAAACTGCAGAACTAGGTGTGAGACCTGGTATGAGACCAATAAGTCTTTAAAACTGTCGATTAGGTGAGAAGCCTCTCTGAGACCTTAGTACGTCTGTTAAACTACTGTAATCTCACCTCGAGTCCCCCTTCTAGTATGCTGGTTACGCTGCTATTAGATACTCGATCCTCAGTCACTCTATTTGATATGCTACTATGCTGTCACTAGATACTGTCCACCTTGTAGTACTTGTTGAACGGTACTGTAGTATACCATAACTAGTAGATAGGTCACACGTCGCTAGACACTACATAGTAGAACTCAGCTCTCTGAGTTTGAATATCACTCTTGATTCACAACGAGCACCACCTCAGTTAGCAATCAACTACTGCAGGTAAGTACCAAGTGATCTGCGTAATGCCTGTATTCTACAGTACTCGCGTTTGCACTCTGCTACTCATACCCCTTTCCTGTCCCATGGTCCATTGGTGGATCTTTATTGCATTGCAGCTGCTGTGCGCTGATGTAGTAACCCATTGTCTTTCTTGATCCACCTATCGGATCTATCCGTTGTGTTATCTATAGAACTGGTGACTGGATCTTGGTATTTACGTTCGGATCTTGATCGTTCATTTAGTTTCTTCTTTGATTTTGGACCTTGTTTCATACGATCGGATCTTGATCTCAGATCTCGATGTCCATCTCGATCATCTAGTTTATATTCGCTTCCATTGCACTTGCATTTATCGCTTGTTGGACAATTCTTCACTTCATTCACGATGTTCCCCTTTACCCATCGTGTATAGCCTTCACTGGCCCTCTACCTCATTTGCTTACATCATATTCCTTCCATTGTGTTCCATGATATTCCATACCGGCCCTAAACTGGTTTATAGTTAGTATATATAGTTGTAGTCGTATCATTTGTATGTCTTTACGCTTGAAATTCCCTTTTACTCACTGTAATCCCTTGAGGGTTATATTTGTGAGTCTTCTTAGGGCTTTGATTATTTGTGACCGGAATTTGGTCATTACAATGACTGTGGCAAGGAAACCGGACACAGGGGCTCAATAGCTCACCTGACCGGGTCAAAGGTTCAAGGAGACTGGAAGAGTATTCTGGGTCAAGGGTTCTAGGGCAAGGGACGAGAGGGAGTGAGGAACCGAGTGGATTGCCTTAGCGATGTACCAATGTACAAGGTAGGTAAGGGAGGTCTAAGCTAAGGGTCAACTATAGAGGAGTCGCGTATTTATATGTAAGGGTCCAGAGCACGGACCATGTGAATCAAGTACCAAAGATGGAGTAGGAATAAGAAGGATGGCGTCATCCCGACGTGATGACTGCAGAGGCACGTGATGAAACGGCTATAGCCGGATGGAAGAAGTCACGTGATGACGAAGAGAAAAAGAATGCATACGAGGCGGGAGTCGAATGGACGACTCGTATTAATACAACACAAGGTTAAAAGAAAAGAATAATAGTGAATCATAACACTTGCCATTGTTACGACCGTGTAACAATGGAACACCAAGGTGTATTCCAAGTCTATATCTTCCTAAGGTTCTATTAACCAAAGGTCCTAGGACTTATGACTGGCCTAGGTCTTAGTCGTGACGAAGGACTAAGAGGCAAGGGATACCTAGGACGAAGCCTAGTATTGAGTTCGAGATGAGAGACGAGGTGAGTGAAGAAAGACTTTACACCATAGATTGTGTAGGTCTAAGTTAGAGATACAAGTATAGAGTGGAGAGGTTTATATATGGTAAGAGTAGAGTTCAAGCGGAGCTTGAATGTACATAAGGGCAGGCAAGACACGAGTCATGTGATGAGTCGCGTCGCGTACATGACTAGGTAAAGGAATACGACGCGTGTGAGAGAACGCGTTAGGAGGCAGTGTCTATGGGATAAATAGGAATAGTTCGGAGAAACTAGGAACGAAGCGGAGAGAACCAGGTCGGGGAAAGTAGGATCAGAAAGGCTGTTCGAGGCTATGCTTGAAGCAGTCCTCGTATGCTGTGTCCTGCACAGTGTATTCTGTGAGGGAGGCGACGATGTCGTTCCAGAGAGAAGATCCTGGGACAAGAGAGTTGAGGACAGAAGAAGGAATAGAGGAAGAAAAGGTGGGAGATTTCCCATTCATAACAGCCATCATCCGCGCCTTGAAGTCCTGGAGACATTATCTCCATGGATCCCAATTTCCTGTGCAGGTCTTTACTAATCATAAGAACCTGACATACTTCCGATCTCCGCAGACCCTCAACTGCTGCCAAGCCTGTTGGCTCCTTGATCTTGCAGATTTCGATCTCAAGATGATCCATGTACCTGGTTCCCATCTCTCAGGTCCAGACGCCCTCTCCCGGCGCTGCGACCATTTCCCTTGTTCTGACCCTGACAATCAGGCAGTCACACTCCTTCCCCCCTCGATCTTTGTCTGCGTCATCGACACTGCCCTCGCCGATAAGATCTTTGCTGCCTCCAAAGGCGACCCCATTTGTCTCCAGCGTCTTCAATCTATGCATGAAGACATTCCCCTTGCTTTCTGCTCTCGCCTCTCCGATTGGCAAATGGAAGGCGATGTTCTCATGTACAAAGGCTGTGTATACATTCTGGATTCCGGGGACTTACGCTGCTCTATCCTCCAACGCTGCCATGACCACGAGACCACCAGTCATCCCAGCTTCTTGAAAACCCAACAACTTGTCTCCACTGAGTTCTGGTGGCCCAGACTTGCCACCTATGTCCGCCGCTACGTCGAAGGCTGTGCTATGTGCCAGCAAAATAAATCCAATACCCACCCCATGGTTGCTCCTCTCACGCCCATTAAATCCTCTGCCACTCGCCCTTTCCAGCAGATCTCGTGCGATCTCATCACGGATCTCCCTGAGTCTTCTTCCTTCAATACCCTTCTGGTCGTGGTCGACCATGGGCTTACTAAGGGGGTGATTCTTTGCCCCACGAAGAAAACTATCACCGCTGAGGGAGTAGCATCCCTCTTTTTTCACAAGGTCTTCACTCGTTTCGGCCTTTACAACAAAATCATCTCCAACCGTGGCCCTCAATTCACCTCCGCCTTCACTAAGGAGCTCGGACATGTCTTAAACTACGATCTCTCCCTCTCCACAGCTTATCATCCTCAAACCAACGGTGAAACCAAGTGTGTCAACCAGGAAATCGAAACCTACCTCTGTATCTTCTGCGGAAATAACCCAGGCTCCTGGGCCGACAACATCTCCCATGCAGAATTCACCCACAATCACTGCCCCCACTCTGTCACTGGTCAATCTCCATTCTATCTCATGATGGGATATGAACCCCATGGCCTACCCTCGGTTATCACCGAATCTTCTCTCCCCGCCATAGAAAACTGCATGAAAACCCTGAACACCACTCAAAGCGAAGCCCTTGCATCCCACGAACTCGCCTGCCAGACTATGGCTGCTCACACACGTCAAAAATTCACTCCTTTCCAGAATGGAGACAAGGTTTGGCTTGAGGCCTGAAACCTAAAATGCTCTGTTGTCAACCCAAAATTCGCCCTGAAACACGAAGGACCCTTCACCATCATGAAGGTCTTATCGCCGATCACTTACCAACTCTGACTCCCTACCACATGGAAGATTCACCCAGTCTTCCACACTTCCCTTCTAACCCCTTACCGCGAGAACCCCGTCCATGGACGGAACTTCCCAAAGCCTCCGCCTGACCTGGTCACAGGAGAGGAGGAATACGAAATCAACCGGATCTTACACCACTGTGGAACTCCCTGATCCCACTCCTTCTTGATCTGCTGGAAGGAATATACTGTGGAGGATGACTCATGGGTCCCACAATGGGATTTGAAAAATGCAAGCTCCACCTTGAAGGCATATAAGAAGCTACATCCCACTGTCTTTTCCTCAAACCGCTCTTGAATCCCAACCACTATGTCCATTGACCTCCGCACCCCCAGCTCAATCTCCACTGTGTCCTCCATCACTCCATCTATCCCGCTCCAGAATGTCTCCCCCGTCAAAGCCAATGTCACCCTTGACGATTATCTGTGTCGTCCTATGTCACCTTCTCCTAGTCCTCGTGCACCTTCCCCATCTCCTCTTGACCTTGACAGTGGAAGTCCTTCCCCTCTTGCATCCCTGGATATTACATCCAGCCTGTACCTTGTTGAGCAATCTCCTCTTGTTGCTCCAAATCCTTATCTTCTGGTTTCTGTCGCTACTAGCCCAGAACCTATCCTGTCCATAGATGTCCCAATCTTTGCCCAACGACTCCGCAACGACCACCCCAATGGGAAAGAGATCGTCCTCCTAGCGCAACAGTTACGCAACCCGCGCATCGCCACCCACCTCAACCACTATCTTGATGTTGGCTCTCCACTCCACGTGCTTTACCGCACCTTCCTTCAGAACGAGACCATTCTCCTTCACCTAGAACACCCTGTCTCCCGCACTGAGCAAGAGCTTGTCAATCACCTTGTCCTTGATGACGCTCGGGATGTCCAGGCCCAATTATTCATTGCCATGTATCAACTCGATATGCTTGAGTTCTTGGTCGACACCAACCAATACCTCCTAGACCTCACCTGTTGTACCCATCCCCTCACCCAAGACCTGGCTATCGTCCTGACCGCTCACCAGAATGCCTCTGACCAATCCGCCGCTCACACCGCCGCCCTTCGCATCGGATGCCACCTCCCTATTCCCCGTGTTCTCTCCCCCACGCAGTCTCCGACCCCTCCTCCCTCAGAGATTGAACCCTTCCTCGAGGAAACCATTGATCCTGCATTCCTTGAATGTGAACCCAAAATCCCTTCAGCATTTTCATCCCCGTTGGATGAATCCTCCCTCACAGCCTTAGAACAGGCAGAGGCCCAGGCCTACAGCAGCAATCCTCTACCCCCCTCCCATCCGCATTATTCCCAGGCATGCTTCCAATGCCAACACCTCGGTCATATGAAACAGGATTGTCCTGTCTACTCCTGCCCCTACTGCCAGCGCGTCGCACCTGGGCATAACCAAGCCTACTGCCCTCGCTTCTGCTATTCCATCTGCCACCGAATGGCCCCTGGTCATCATGCTGATGTATGCCCCTGGTGCCCTCATCATCAGAACTCCCAACCCTCATCTTCCTCCTCGTCCTCTCGCAGCTCCTTTCACTCTTGCCGCTCCCGCACATCCACCGCCACCGACTCCCAACAATCCCACCAGGCTCATCGCCCATCTAGACGCTCTCATCCACTCCCTATCCCTGCGCCTCGCGCAGATGACCCTTTTGATGATGTCTATGTCAACAACGACCCCTATGATGAAACAGCCTGGGCTAACATCACTGGATCCCTGTAGAATGTCTTAATGGCACTTTGACAATAAGAGGGGGGTAATGTTACGATTCTCTCCAGTTCTCTTTTTCTTTCTCACAATTAGCCTTGAGCTGTATTCATACGAGTCGCTCGTTCGACTCCTGTCTCATACATTTCTTTTCTCTTTGAACACGTGACTTCTTCTATCCAGCTATGGCCATTTCTTCACGTGCCTCCGCAGTCATCACACCTTGATGATGTCATTCTTTGCTTGTAACAATAGCTGATGTGTCATCTTCTCATTGGCTCTTACTTATCGTATGACGCATCATCCTTATTTCATTCCCATACTTAGTACTCATTTCACATGGTCCGTGCTCCAGATCCTTACATATAAATACGCGACTTCTCCATAGTCGATCCTCAGCTTAGACCTCCCTTGACTACTCTTGTACTCTCAGATCCTCACTGCGAATCTACTTGGTTCTCACTCGCTCTCATCCCTCGTCTCGTACCCTTGACCCAGACTAAATCCGGTCCCCTTGAACCCTTGACCCGGTCAGGTGAGCTATTGAGCCTCTGCGTCCAGTTTCCTCTGCCATTGTTGTTGCGTGCCTAATGCCCAACGGGATCCTCTGAACCTTCAACCCGGTCTTACTCAACCAGTCCCTTGTCATTGTCTTGGAACTCCACTGCAGGACGACTCACTTCGCCTTGTGTATGCTCACGCATCCAAGGATACCCTTCGCCCTAGACCTCTCTTGTCCATCAAGGGCTACGTTCAGTCCTACCTGGGTTGAGCGTAACATAAACAGTCATGGTTCAAGCCCATTGTAGGTATTTGGTTTTATCCCTGTCAAAGGGTTTGGGCTCGGCCGTGATAGACCGTGATAGGTGTTTGTCAGGAATTGGAGTTTGAGCCATGGTAGGTGGTGTTGGTAGTGGTCATGGCACGGGTGGTGTAGGGACAATATTGGCTGCGAACAAGGTTTGCAATGGTGGGATTGGTGGTGCGCCTGTGGTGGTAGGGTTCATCATGGCATGAGTTCTCCATGTGGAGTATTGGTGAAAGAATTCAGTGATAGATTGGTTTTGTGGAGGAGGACGAGGAGGTGCCATTGTGCTTCCTTGAGAGGTTGCACGAGAGGAAGGAATCGGCTGCACTGCAGCTCTTTCCAATTTGGCAGTGATTGTTTCCATGTTGAACACGGAAGGTCAGGGGGCGATAACGGAGACGGGGCGAGATGGGTAAGGAGTAGTCATATTCGTAAAATATGAAATGGACTGGAAGAGGAAGTGATATGCATTGTCTAGGGATTAATGCCCATACAGACTGAATGCAGCTTTAGATTGTGGTGAAGAAGGAGGGAGTGAACCAGTAGTCACTGAGAAAGTCACTGAGTTTGGTGGTCCACGAGAAGTTGTGCATAAAGTAGGCGCGAAGAAGGTTGAAAGAGATTCTGATATGGCTAAAGAAATCCAGGGTAACATGAAGGTTTTGAGCGTTATGAAGTCAGGGTGGAGGATACCAGAATCACTTTACTACAGCGAGAGGGAATGCTACCCTCGTTAGTTGTGACATTAACAGGTGATCACGAGAACCTGCCCAAACTAGCATATTGGGATACGGACAGCTAGGCACTCAGCTGACAATGGGGGCTAGTGCGCTATGCCTGGTAGCAATGTTATCCTTATTTAGACAGCAGACGACTGTATATACAGCAGTTTGCTCAGTTGCTTTCTGATGACCTTATGCAGGTCTGCAGATTTCCCTTAAGTCTGGGATCTGACTATGCCACAGCAATGAGAGAGGAGATGGGAAGAACAGATCCAAAAGATATAGTGTTATTAGCACCACACATCTTTATCCACGTGCTGCAACTACCATGATGGGCTAGATTTACGCGTACTGCACTGGAGTGGATAGTAGAGAAAGTGGAGGATAGGGAAGTGAGATGAAAACTAGCCTGCAAGAAGTTTGCAAGACTAGGCAAAGGTGATAGGTAGAGAAGTAAAGGAGGAGAAGAGAGTTGGTCGCAAAGTATGAAGGACTAAGGAGTAAGTTTGGAATAATGTCAGGAAACAATTCAAGAGGTTCAAGTGAATGATTCAAGAGAGAGAATGAATATTCCAAACTTAATGTTACAATACAAGTTCAACTACTTATATACCTTTGAGATATGTGCACAGACCAGTTTAGGGCCGGTTGGTTGTTATAGGATATGACATTTATAGGGTAAAGGGTATGTGATAAGGTGAAGAAGTGAAATGTGAAGAGATGAAAAGTTGTTCATGACAGATTTCGAGTCTTGGTTGTTGCCTGCCATGCACGAGCTCGTGTGACAGTGCAAATTGATCAGTGTTGAAGAGGGTTGGCACATGGGTCTCGACATGACACTCAAGCTCGCTTCCGTGCACGAGCAGGTTTTGTTCTATTCCTTTGGAAACAAACCCTTTCCAGGGCATAGACCTAATGTTGAGGGGCTCGACTTCACGCAAATCCTGCGGGAAACCTTCAAAATGTCCTCTAGTTGATTGTTCTCAAAAGTACAGCACTAGACGGTTCAAGCAGTTCAAGGACATCATCTGTCAATGCAAATGTACATTCAAACACATCTGAAGTGTACCATACTATTTCGTGCAGCTCGGCAGTTGGGAGTCACAGAAATGTCTCAGAAAGGTCACAGTAAGTTACGATGCCGATTTCGTACTCCGCGCCGGCACTCTTTGACAGACAATGTAAAATGTGAAACTCAGCTTCGGCATTGCACCGGCAGGTGACTCCGCGTGATTCAATGAGCTCGTTCAACTTCGTGGTGCTTCTTGAATAGTTAGAGGTGAATGGGTGTAGTGGACATGCATAATCAAGTGAGGAAGTGGGATATTTCACGAAAGTGCTGACTGCCCATATACAACTACCGAGTGTACTGTGCAGGATAGTAAAATTCCGAGAATACGTAGCGTCACTGATAGGACAAGAGATAAAGTATATGCACTTGAAAAAGAAGACGGAAACTCATCCGTACTTATAGAGTACCTGAGTCGAAAAGTCACGGACACACGTCCCATATGCGCTCGCAGTCCAACATTTTTTCACCGCTTCTCCTTGAGTTTCAACCACACCACACCAATCAGGATGACGCCAAAGCCAGCAATGAATGCAAACAGAACCAGGACATCTCTGTAGTAACTGGTGGGGTCAAAGCCAAAGAGCTGGCGGCAGGTGAGCAATCACGCGGTGAATATCGTCAAGAGTGAGACACGTACCATCTCCATGATCAACGAGGCGGAGATATCGACCGGGACGCCTTGCAATACGTCTACAATCATGAGCCCTGATCCTACCTCGTTTACAGAGAGCGCTTCGAGGGTGTACTAAATTGTGGATGGGTGTGTGAATAAACATGGGCTCTTGCATGCACTAGGATCTTACCTTCAGAGGACACAACCATTGCAACCATCGTAGTACTGGTGGAATGGATGTCAAGTGAACAAAGAATCCGGCATAAGTCATCTGGTACAACGCTGTGAGAGCGGAAACAAGGATCGCAATACCCCCATTGCGGAAGAGCGTCGCGAGGAGGAAGTTCTGTGGGTTGAGAAGTGAGAGGATAAACGTGTGCCTACAAAAAAGAAACGCACGAAAAGCGTCATGACAAGCGTGTATAGGACTAGGATGAATAAGAATTTGAAAAAGTGAGCTGCGTCATGAGCGAGCCCGGCCATCCAGTACGTCCTGATAAGAAATGTGTCAGTGCTCAGAGTCTAGGCTCGTCAGGTCGAATCAACAGACATCGTGGACACAATGATCGTCGGAAGAATGCGGAGTGGGATGACATCAAAGAAGAAACGAGATAAAAGCCAAGCAGTCGGACTGGCGAGCGGACGTCAGCTTTTGTCAACGAAGAGCATAATAACGAGGCAAACCTGTAATACGAGTTGGATCGCTCGCGAACAAAGAGCGGTCGTACTTCGACAATGTTGTACAAGGCACTCAGAGATGAGAAGGCGATGAGTGAACCCTATGACTCTAGATCAGAACATGTCATCGGTCGAGACAGGTATTATGACACACCAAGAAGAACAAACATCCTATACGAGACTGGAACCCAGCAATAGTCAACCCAGTTTGGAAGTACAGTCCACCTAATACACTGATCTCAGTACCATGTATCGCAGGAATTTCTCAGTCGGCGCACCGCAGAAAGCCCCTAAGATGACAGAGATGATCAAATGAGTAAAGAACAACGACTTGTCCCTAAATCATCCCTCTATAAGCTACTCAGGTGGTAGAGAAATAGGACGCACCGACGCAGTAACTTCCATTCACGCCCACATAGTACTTGGAACTGCGTGAGGAATGTCGCCGCATATTGTCCCGTGATGCTCCGGTTGCGAGTGATTAAAGCTTCCACATCGGTACCATTGGGTTTTTCATCAGAATTGCGGTTAACTATGGCTGCACCCAGTTCGTCAGGTTTACTCTTTGCGACCGTTGGGGTTGAGATCGAGCCAGCTGGGGCAGCGCTCGCAATTTCGAGAAGATAGTCCGCGACGTTGTATCCCTCTTCGTAAGGAGGTACTTCCGATTCACCTGCTCTCTCGATGTCCGCATCACGAGCACTCGTGAAATGCCTCGCAGGAGCCAAACCACCTGGCCCAGAATATAGTGCTCGTCCACGTGCGAGAAGCAAAACGGAGTCAAACGAGTGATAAAGACGCGAGCTGCGAAAACAATATCAGATTGGAGATCAGCTATGGTTGAATGCAAATTACCCACCTTGGCTGATGCACACTACAAATGACTGCAACACCTTGATTGTTCTCTTCCACGGAGCCAAACAGTGCACCACCACCCCGCGCAACCTCCTTGAGAACATTGACGACGCGGCGGGCACTCACTGAATCCAATCCACTCGTGGGTTCGTCACACACCAATATATCCGGACATCCGACCAGTTCGAGGCCAATGCTGACTCTCCGCGCTTCGCCTCCACTAATCCCACGGCCAGTTCCATCTGTTGCGCCAATCCTCGTCTCTGCAACATCTTCCAAACCAAGTCTCGAAATGATAGCTGATACCAGTGCTGCCTTTCTCTCGGGAGACAAGGACTCGGGCAGCCGTAGAGACGCTGCAAAAGTGAGCGCTTCTCGCACCGTTAGGACGGCTGGTAGGACGTCTGTTTGAGGAACGAACGCCACCCGAGGTTGCCTTCCATTCGCCAATGAAGGGAATGTGATCGAGCCAGTGAACGACCCCGATTTTGCCTTTCCCGCAATCAGTTCCACCAACGTCGTCTTTCCAGCACCACTGGGACCAAGGACAGCCATGAGCCCTCCAGCGGCAACGTGACCGTTGATAGAATCCAAGATGGTTTTATCGCGCCCGGAGGATCGGACAAAGTATGAGACATTCGTCCACCGGACATCGACTCCACCGTTGTGACCGCCCTCGAATGGTCGTTTTCGTGCAGATCTCTGGAGGATCCATCCCCATATGAGGCCCGCGAGCGCGATCCCGATCAGGCCACCCACAACAGCTAGACCAGCGATGACACCCGGACTGAGTGGGCTCGAACCCGTGGTCTGACCCGATGACGATGTGCCGTTAGACGAGTCAATTACGGCTTGTGTGACACACTCCCCAAAAACACAGCCTTGCAGTGCCAGCCCATTTGAGCCAAATATGCTGTTGATGGTCTGCTGCTGGAAGTGACATGTGTTGGTGTTATCGCAAACGATTGTTAGAGGGCCTGACAGTGAATCGATGGTGCTTGTCAAGTTGGACACGACGACAGCTCCGCAAAATGTCGTGTTCGGGATACAGTGACACTCTAAAGTGGAACAAGTCCAAGTATCTGTGGTGTTCGTGGACGTTTGGGTGCAAGACGACGCGGTGCAGGAGAATTGTTCGACACCGGAGTAGATCAGCTGTGCATATACCGCTGGAGCCCCATTGGGGGACAGAACCGTGCCAGACACATTTTGCAATGGAGAGAGTGAGGCGTTAAGGGTCCGATGAATGTTTAACGTGGATTGCAAAGGGTAGATCGCTTGTAATGTCGGATTCTGAAAGGAAATGGGTCAGACTGTCTCCCAAGCAGTGTGAGGACACGTACGTTAACTTGGCAGCTAAGCTCACCCGCTGCCCAAACCACAGGGGAGGTATTGCACACCATGGTTTCGTTGAGACCGGACACCTGGGCGGTTGCGGGGCTGGAGCTAGCATTACTGCTCACAGCAGCGTATGCAGCCTGACACGCAGATGCACTGGTGCAGACGTTACACCCTACCCCGGTCCATCCATCGGTGCATGAACAGCCCGAGGCAGTCAGGTTGGGAAAACCACCCGAAGCGACGGAAGACGGTGTGAGAGAGCGATGGGAACCATCGAATATGGTACCCCCGCACCCCGGCTGAGAACAATTTGCCCCGCCAAATCCTGGGGGACAAAGGCAACTGGAGGCGTTGGATATACCATAATTGGTACAAGATTGTGCAATAGTGATGGAAAAAAAGAAAGATGCGAAACTCAGCGCACGTAGGATGCTATGGATGCTAATTGCTGGCGGCATTGCTGATGGGCCGCGTGGAGGGAGGCTCCCGCGTGCGTGGACGTGGTCGAGTCGAACACGACTTCAATTGATAGAAATTTCGGCGACTGGCCGTACATTCAGGAGAGTTACGCGTCACGTGGACTTGGCATTATGTAACGCGCTTTGACCCGACCTCGGTCCGTTTCGCCCTGAGACCAACTTCTTGTCCAACTTCGTTCTTGTCGGGTTTCATCATGTTCTCAGGTGTAAGTAAGTGTTTCACTCAAAGTCGGACAGTGTTGAGCCTTTTTACAGATTGCTTCCTGGTGGTCTTCGTCTGAATCCACTCCAGCCAGAACGTCGGAGAAATACGATCCGACAAACCCAAAGATGAACCCTTTAAACCCAAAGGGTCTCAAGCCGTATGCACCCAGCCGCATGCGCTGGCCTGTTCTATGTTGATTGCGTTCGTCAGATGCTGCGCTTGTCCGGAAACTAAATCCGCTCGCGATTCATGTTTTCTGCAGCATGGGGCCGACGACGGCCAATGTGCAGAATTGATTAAGAACCATGTCGAGTGCATGCGTGGACTTGGCTTCGAAATTTAAGCTACGTCATGCCTATGCACATAGCAGGGCCGGAACCATTAGGCATGGTACACTTGATCAAATTCTGTTGAAATGCTGACCCCGCACTCGTAGCAGATCTATCACGCCAATTGTCATCACTACTGCAGTATACAGAATCTATAGATTCATCCCACCTCACCAACTACATCAAATGTCGGGTGAAAAGCCTGTCAGACTAGAATCACGGTCAGCGTTTTACCTCAACTATCGCCGTGGTCTTTCCTTTCTGGGTCGCTTCTGGGAGAAGCGGACATCCTGGTTCCTACCGTGTTTGTGACGAAGTAAGAAACAACCGGTGATATTCAACGCCGATGGGTAGATACATCTGACGAATGTCCTTGGTGACGCGTGCCTGCAGAATTGTGCACAGGGGAGGTCGACTTCTCACACTCCGGCCAATCCGGGAAAAGTACGCCTTCCCCTCGACATCTGCTGCACCCAAGTAGTGAAGCATTCGCGAGAATGGAAGGTGCGTTTCCTCGCTGAGATTGACAAGTGGTTTTCCACCAGAGAGAAGTCACCTTCCTACTGAAGGAGGCCAGAAAACTCCAAATTTCGTTACTAACTCGGGAGGCCAAGGGATTTAAGAAGTCCCAACAGCTTATGAACCATCAGCCCACTCTCACTGGCCCCTCCTAATTCACCAGCATATTCTACACCATGAGGTTCTTTGCCGTTGCTGCCGTACTCGGCCTTGTTACTCCTGCGTTCCCTTACACCGTGACGTACACTGTATCGCATGACACCATCTACGACCATGGTCAGAACTCCCTCAACAGCGTTGCCTGCTCGAACGGCGAGTATGGCCTGATTACCGCCGGGTATACCACCTTTGAATCCCTACCTACCTTCCCCTACATCGGAGGCGTCCCTCAGATACTGTCGTGGAACTCGCCCTACTGCGGCACCTGTTGGGAACTCACATACACCAACGCACAAGGCGTTTCCAAGTCCCTCAATATCACAGCCGTTGACACTGGTGATCATACCTTGGAAGGGTTCAACATCTCGTTGGAGGGCATGGATTTCCTTACGAACGGTCAGGCTGTGAGTCTTGGTAGGGCCCGGATTACCGCGGCTCGGGTGCCAAAGAGCGGGTGCGGCTTGTAAACGATGTTTAGGGGTAAGCTATCTCATCTACTCCGCCCTTGACGACGTGTTGATCGTAGTCATGAACATCGAGCAGGTTTCCAAGTGCCAAGTCGATGCCAGCTCGATCTCTTTCGTATTGTGTCTAATATCCTTTTTTTTGCATGTTTGCAAGATTCGCTCCAGACAGAATGCATAGCCTGTATGTCCTCTAGAACACCACGTACGAGCTCGAGATTCTGCACGTTAACGGAATAGATCCTTGGCCTGTAACAAAATTTGCTTGGAAGTGCGAGGGCCATCAAACGCTCCTACCTAAAGGTGGCACACATTGCTGGCAAACCTCGACCGGCGCATTG
>JBBPQU010000787.1:0-14656 GCA_038092655.1 Boletus sensibilis
GCCCGAGCGCAGCGATAACAGTGACACTTGACGTGTACATTGCACATGATAATTCGTCGAGTACAAATACCTAGCCTACCACAGTATGAAATATTAGCGATCTTCTTCTCGCCCCCCATCTTCCTCTTGACACTTGACGTGTACATTGCACATGATAATTCGTCGAGTACAAATACCTAGCCTACCACAGTATGAAATATTAGCGATCTTCTTCTCGCCCCCCATCTTCCTCTGAGTGACCTCGTCAAGACAATCAACCCAAACGCAATGATGACCTTGCCTTGTCGAGAGGAACTTTTGGGAAACACCACGGGAGGAAACTTTGAATCGTCTACAGCGTTTGTAGAGACGATAAGACCTTCCCCCTAAATTTTCGGAGCTGTGACCGGAGAATGCATATGCGTAGAATGTGAAACCGAGGCGTCACAATGTAAGGGTACGGCGTTCGAGTCATGCTCAAAGAGGTGCATTGACGAATTACCCACAGAAGATGCAGTTCATCATTTCACCCCTTTCTACTATGGAACTGTTAACGGAGTCCCTCCTACCGGAGGAGGCGGATGCAGAGGCGCGATTGCGTCAACTAGCGTCCTTGCTATGTGTGAGATCGTGTTGAGCTGATAGCGTCGACCAGGTTATGTCCGCAACGTAATTGTGCACAACTTGATGCTCGACAATGTCACCGAACCCATCCACCTGTACCAAACAAATGGAGCCGAGTCGTACGTTGTCGTCCCCTCGACGATTGGCTACTTCCTGTCTTGCTCCTGATCCTATAGAGGAGATGCACCTTCTAAACTTCAGTTCAGTGATCTTAGCTTCATCAATGTCTCAGGCACCGCCGCTAGTACCAACACCAGTAAGCGATCTTCTCCATGAGCTGTCGAGTGCTCAACTCTGCTTCCGTTAACTTGTCAATCTGGCATGTAGCCCCGCAATGCCATGCACGAACACAGTGTTCGTGACACTTCCAGCAGGGAATCTCCAAAGTATATCTCCCAGAATGTCATTGATGAAGTCGGTTTACCGGGTAGGAAGTGACTCGAACTCTTCAGAAGGATGGCATATAACGGCACATGGCCCTTCACAGCCCCATGCAATGCAACGGGAACGGTATGAGTTGCATTACTCAATAAAGCAGCGCTGAAAAGTGATTATGATTCCTAACTTGATTGATCAAGCCTAGATCATCCTGGTGGTCGAAACATCAGATGTTGAAGCGTTGTTTGCGCGGACAGATCGGTAATCTAAAAATTCCGTTGTACGGCACATTCCTGTGTTGAAACTTGGTTTGGGAAACTAGGATGTGTGTGAAGAAGCTGACATGTGAAAGGCTTACCCGTGACGACGGTTGAAACGTTGACGTGTCTGACATGACACGATCGTGCACAATAGCTCCAGACAGAAAATGCCAATAATCATGATAATGAGCGGTGGCAAAAAAAAGCACAGTGAACATTCCGCCTAAACAACAAAAAGACTCGCTCTCTGAACATGCAGCAGGGACGAGATGATTTGAGTGCGTCGACTCAGTGGGAAAACGGCGATAGAAAGCTTACAACCAACATTGTTGTAACTACGGAACAAATCTGAGCCAGTCAGTAGCGCACTGGTCAATCAGTTGGCAAATCTTGTACCACTCTATCGATCAGAGCTGTGTTCATTTAGCAGCGGGTGACTCACTTGCTTGTTCGCATCTTCTATCCTGTACTGATACCCGCGAATCGACCAGTCCTGGAGCTCTGAATTGGACTCCCCAGCTCTGAATTCGGCGGTTGCAACTCCGAGGGACGGAGGTTGGTGTGATGGGAAATTCCATGTGATACTAGGTACCCTTGTAACTTATCCGATAATAAAACTAGACGGTAACCGATCCACCCTCCTTAGCTCCCTTTCAGCTCTCAGGCAGGTCCTGTTTATCATCTCTGGTCACCGCTGGACGTGTCCTCGACCTCACCATCATGGCCAAGAAACGGTTCTCTGGCTTCGACTTCAAAGACCGCAATCCTTTCGTTGACCAGAACCCTTTCATCGACCCCAAGGCCGACTATAACCATGCTGGTGCATCCATTGGGACATCCCTCCACAGGAACAAGTCAGAGCGTGACAGGCTCCAAGGTATCCAGCAGACATGGATAAATGGAGGCACTCCAAAGGGCCCGCAGAAACCTCGCACCCTTGGTCAAAGATTCGACCTATGGATGATCAACGAAGGGGGGAAGCAATTGTTCTTCTTCTCCTGGATATTCTTCCACTGTCTGGTCATTGCCTTTGGTTTCATGAACTACCAGCTGAGCGATGACCTAACCACCGCTCGTGCCACCTTCGGTATTACTTATCGTCAGTATTCCCTACTACATTTTAAAATGAACAAAGACTCAGCAAAACATTCTTGTAGCCATCGCTCGTTCTGCTGCTCTCGTGCTACACACCGATGTCATCTTCATCCTTTTACCCGTCTGTCGCAACTTCATATCCCTCCTTCGTCGGACCCCATTGAACCAGTTCATTCCGTTCGACAAAAACATCACCTTCCACAAAGCGACGGCGTGGTCCATGGTCGTGTTCACAGTCATCCATGTCGCCGCTCACATGCGTAACTTCCAAGAACTCGCTATGCTTGACCCTAATGCCAAGACTACCGGTCAACGTATCCTTGTCTTTTTGCAGGCAAACTTTGCCACTGGTCCTGGTGCTACTGGGTGGATTATGACCGCCTGTCTTGGAATCATGGTTTGGTTTGGCATGGAGAAACGCCGACGTGCCAACTTTGAGAGATTCTGGTACACTCACCACCTCTTTCTTATCTTTTTCCTTGCATGGCAGTTCCACGGATTGTGGTGCATGATCAAGCCTGACAGAGAACCCTTCTGTTCATTCAATACCGTTGGTGTTTTCTGGGTGAGTCCAACGTCTACCTCAGTAGCTCGCTTCTCATGATCCATGTTTAGCGCTACTGGCTCGTTGGTGGTACCATTTGGACCTACGAGCGTGTCTTACGTGAAATTCGGTCTCGCCACAAAACATACATCTCCAAGGTCATCCAGCACCCTTCAAAGGTTGTTGAGATCCAGATCAAGAAGGAGAAGACCACGACTCGCGCTGGACAATATATTTTCATTTGTTGTCCAGAAATCTCGTATTTCCAATGGCATCCTTTCACTCTTACCAGGCATGTGATTTCTCACCCGCCCTAAACGAATTTCTCAAGTCTTTGTAGTGCACCAGAGGAGGACTACATCTCAGTTCATGTTCGTGCCGTCGGCGACTTTACCACGGCACTCGCCAAGGCCCTCGGTTGCGATTTCGATTCCAAGAAGGAGAAGGAAATAAATGCTACCGGTGGTATGGTAGTAGGCACTAACACGAACCCACCCCTGAACCGGACACTTCCGCGTGTCATGGTCGATGGTCCATTTGGTAGCGCTTCGGAGGACTTCCTGAACTACGAAACTGTCCTGCTTGTGGGTGCCGGTATTGGCGTTACGCCATTTGCCTCGTAAGTTCCGGCCTGTTGCTAAATAATACGGATGATATTAACTATATCACAGCATACTGAAATCTATCTGGTACCGCATGAACAACATGAACAACTCGAAGCCAACGCGCCTCTCCAAGGTTTACTTTACCTGGGTCATCCGTGACTTTGGCAGCGCAGAATGGTTCCACTCCCTCTTACAAGCCATTGAAGATCAAGATACTCAGAACCGGATCGAGATTAACATCTATCTCACAGCAAAAATTAAGGAGGACGACATGAACAATATCATCGTGTGTTTTTCGCATCCGTTGTTCCCGACTTGCCAACCGGACTAACATCGGGACTTGTTCGCATGCTCTTCCACCCCCGCGTGTGTTATGCAGGTCCAGGACGTCGGTGCAGCCAAAGACGCGATCACGTCATTGCGTGCCCCAACTCACTTCGGGCGGCCGAACTGGGATAAAGTATTCACATCCCTCGTGGACAAGCACCCTGAAACAGATGTCGGCGTGGTACGTTGCACACACAGATGTCCGCAGTATTTCATCCTAAATTCATGTGTGCCCTTCCGCAGTTCTTCTGTGGTCCTCCCGTGCTGTCCAAGCAACTTCACCAGATGTCTAACAAGTACTCGAGCCCTAGCGCCGGTGGAACTAGGTTTTTCTTCGGAAAGGGTATGTTTTCTTGTCGGGGTCTCGACGCTCGGTCTCTAATGTCATCGTTCTCTCCGCGGATTTCTGTCAAACAGAGAACTTTTAAGGGCCAAGGTCATGCACATGCAACCTGGTACTTGTGCGCTGGTTCACGCTCAATACCTCCATGTTCATGATGTCTTTGGACCTCTTTTTGTTGGGACATTTTGAGTATCTCCGTTCCTGAGACGTTATATTTGATCTTGGTGCTTGCAGTCTCATGTATTCTTCGTCGAGTTTACAGTGTTGGTGCGTCAGTTGATGGTCATGGGGTTCATAATGCAACCGGGTGCACCAAATGGCTAATTTAATTGGGTAGTTGATGCGTTTGGGTGCTGTATTCTACAAAATTGCTCCAATGATATGATAATTTACTCGCGGTGATATGAATGGATGATGATACATTGCACCCTGCGATGGTGTCCATGCAGATTATTCCGGGAGATGCAGTTAAAAATGAAAGTGTGCTGTGGATGAGGAGTATTATGAAAGGAATGCGTAGATGTCCGGGGAAAAAAAAAGAGATTAAAACGAATCAGAACAGAAAGCCCTCTGGGTCCTCGACCAACGCAGGGGGTGGCATACAACCCCACAAGCTCTGGTAGTAATCAAGCGCAATCTTGGTCGTCACCTCCTGGTACTCCTCCAACTCACCCGCGGCTTCGTAGGGTCCTTTGAGCGCGTCATATAGTTCGTCCTTATCACCGACGTTGTACACCTGACACCAGATCCCGACGAGCTTCCGGACAAAGTCGCCCATCGTACCCTCGCTGGCATCAACGACGATGACTTGCATGCAATTTGCGATCTTCTCGTGCGCCAATCCGGATGGTTGGGCATCTTCGAGCGCCAAGTCTGAGAGACGGACAACATCTGTCGTCCTCTCCCAAGACACAGAAGCGAGCGCCGAGGGACTCCGTGCGTGTCGCCTGCGAGAGGTCCACACGACAGCTGAAGAACGGATAATCCGCGCATCTGCCCCTTTGCGGAGCATGACCATGAGGTCGGGGTGTCGAATACATGCATTGACAAACGGCTGCGCCATCGGATCGCTCAGGGACAGGCCAGCGTACAGGGAGAGGTTACGTTTGGTCTCTTCCCAGACAGGACCAGCAGAGTGTGAGCCAACCTCTTTGCAGATAATTGAATGACGGGGTGAGGAGAACGGAATGTCGTTCGGGATAAAACCGGCCAAGACCAGTTCTCTGGATCCATCGAAGCTAAAGTCGTACTTGAGGTACGTTTGGGATAACGGCGCTCGCGTCAACAGAGCGTACCGGGTGAGGTCGATGACTTCATCGATCTGTGTGGATGGTGAGTGCTGCGGGTTCAGAAAAGTCATGACTATCGGCATACCGTTCGACAAGTCGTGCGAAGACAGGAATAACACTGACGGATGGCCACCATATGGCCCCATGCATGCAAAGGCCATCGTTCACCACTGACATCTTTGAAGACCTTTCCGCCGAGTACGACCACATGGTCGCCGTCTGTTGACCGCAGCACGTCATCGACGGCGGACTGAACGTCATGTATGCACAACGCGCTGATGGCGTGCCAAATCTTCTCCACCGTGATAAGATCTAGATCTTGATCGCTCAACAAGGTCATGACACTATCATAGCTCTGCGAGAGAAACATGAGAGAAGCATCCTTATAGATCGCCCGGCGAACGTATGCATAGATGACCTCCAGTCGCTCGCCATGAAACCGCGACGTCGAAGCGGCGCAGTACCAAGCGAGGCACATCCTGATCTTCTCTCTGAATTCGATAGCCTTCTCACGCAAGACGGCCTCCAGAGGATCCTCGATAGCATCACCTTCGACGCTCTGGGTAGAGTGGAACGACGTGTCAGCACCATGGGCGAGATCCCCGTAGCCGGAGCAGTCTCCTGTCTCGTGCGTGTCTTGCTCTAGGACCCAGAGTGCGTTCTGACCCTTGAGGATGAGTTGATAGCCGCGCGTCTCGACGTGTAACATTAGTTCCTCCACTTCGGACCTCTTCCGCACTAGACTATCCCAGAATATCTTGTGACCAAAATCCTGTACTTGAAGGTCAGTTTGGCTGTGGTCGTAACAGGCACAAGGCACTTACCATGTCTTCACTGTTCCAGTGGTTTGTTACTTTACATCTCAATATCAAGATGATGCTATATAACACGCACCCGAAGAATCTTCGGGTAAAGTAGACCCGCGCCTCGATGCATCTGCAGGATGGTGAAGGGCCAGAAGAGGCTTCATGTATTGAGTACACACCTAGTGAGCAAATTATATTTACCCCGAAGGTGAGCATTCCACTCTCGAAGAAGGGAAAGGCTGTCGCACGCCATGATTGTCGCGACATCATGGCACGCCGGGAAATCAGGGTATGCTTTGAGAAGTGCGCCATGAGCTTTGTAATTCGTGTATAACTTGAGACGCTCCTATGAGTCAACGCCGGCGGCGTTTGTCAGGAGGCAGGACTAGACTTGACTAGAGCGCACCTCATTGTGACGGGGGCACCAGCGTAGGACGCCATCCACTAGCTGAAGTAAACATCCAATGCCCGCCGCGTCAAGGGCTGCACAGGTGCTTCGTCTCTTTTTTGGAGACCTTGACATGGCCACCGGTAGTAATGATCGACGAGGACGAACTGGCGAAGCCAGTTCCCAGTCAGAACTTGACGCGGTGGACGGAATAACTGCCATTGGCGGGAAACCTCAACTATATCTAGATCACGTGATCGTGTATCACAACGTGAAACGGAACGGCGCAGGCTGTTTTGAAGACGGGCGAGGAGATTGAAATATTGCTGTAACAGCTTTGCATCGATGGTCTAATTTATGGACGCTAGACTCCCGCCACATATGTCAAAGCGCGTCTTTGAATGCCTCAGGTTTTGGGGTCAAAGCGATGGCACCATGCGACGTTGCCAATTCATGTCAAGTTGCCACTGACGGGCCCCAGCGATTCCGTTGGTTTTCAAAGCGCTCAGCAGTGAACAAAGTGGTTTGGCGTCACATGCCTTTTGTTCCGTGGGTCTGATTGCAAACGTTTTACTTGCCTGCCTGGTGACGAATGGCGGGGGACCAGTGGCAGGGTGCTTGAAGTTAACCGGTCGCGGTGTGCATGTGCATGCCAATACTAGAGCAAGGTCCAGGGGATTAATCGGTCAAAGCTTTGGCATGCAGTGTTCTACCTCCTGCTCGTTACGATATCAGCAGACATACTAGATTTGATTTCGTCAATAGCGACCTTGATCAAGAGAGCTGTCTCGTTCCAAGACACAGGGGGGCAACTTGCCTGGCTTCCACTGTTGATAATTTCCGTTGGCGCATCCCATTACGGCCGCTGCACGTTTTAGGGATAGATGAAGGCCCCTCTTCCAGGACCCAATTCCGCAACAACGGTCACACTTGTGCGGAATTCGATGACCCCTCGAGGCTCAGCGCTCAGCGCTCAGTCACATCACTGCCAAGAGATCACGACAGGGACGGATACCTCCCTCCATTTAACTCCGATGAGTTGAGGGACCAAATGCCAATGCTTGACAGTGCAGGCTCATCGCCACTCGGCCAACATTCCAGTTCAGGGAGACCTATCAGCTTGAGTCAATAAGTCACACTCAGTGGTGATTTACATCGATCGAGGATCTTTGATTATCCGCCGGGACGCCACAGTTACGTATCCACCTTCATCGAATTTGTGGCTGCCAAAGGCTTGCGGGACTCGTCTTCCCCATCCACCACATGACGTTGTTGATACCCTCAAGTTGTGATAATTTATGACCACCTCAGATTACCTCCAATCGTAGCAACGGATTTATACAATGCATGCACCGTATCCTCAGAGCGAAGGAATAGATATTCTTTGCGGAGATTAGGAAATAGCGGGAGATAACTATCGAGTGCCACCGGTCAACAACCGTGGAGTGCTTCATCTATCTATGCATATCCAGTGGCACTACCAGGGTTAAGGAATGGATCATTGCTGAAGTTGAAAACAGAACATCCACGGCGGACAGTCTGGTTGCAAGAGAAGCACCAGTTGATGGTGGAGTTAATGGTAGTCCACTAAGAAACGGTGAGTCATGATGGAAACTCGGTAAGATAAAGAGGATGGGAGCTTACATCGAGAGCCTTAATCAACTGAGGGAGAGTGAGATTGTTCTGGCCAAACATTTTCAAAGGCTTGAACTCCTCGTCATTCGTCCCATTCTTGAATTTCAGAGCAACCTCATAATCGCCTGCAGTATTCTTGGACAACTCGAGAGCAAGAGCGGAGGCATAGTCGGCTGTGTACAATTGTATGAGTAAAAGGCAGAAGTATCAGCGATTGTTCTCTCACCAATTCCAGATATTTCGGGGTTGGTCACTGTAGCATTGGTGACGTTGAACAGACTAATGAAGGGTTTGTAGTCGACCTGCGTCAATGCAAGCTTGACCTTGTTGTTAGGCAAAGTCATGTTGCCCAACGACCAGAAAATCTCGGGCCAAAGAGTTCGAATGGCAACTATTCACTGTCAGTAGGCTACAATATAACACCACCTAATCACTCACTTTGGCCAACTCCATTCTGGACATTGTCCGTGAAGACATTTTGTTCGTGAATGTTAGCGAAGTAGCGAGCTTGCTGCAACAGAGTTTCGGGGAAGGATTTGTAGAATGTTGCATTGTGGGTATACTGGACGTTTAGGTAGTCATAGATCTTGCGATTATCGACACTTCAGATGAAGCCCAATTAATATCGTTCTATATCACTCACATTCCACTTTCAATCAAGTTAGAACATGACCGACACGAGAATGGACGCAACATACAATGTTAAGGAAGCTGTTGTTCATGCCATTGAGGTAGGGTTGAACGACCTGAAGGAAAGGAGCAGCTTGCGCAGCTGCATTCTTGAATACGACGCCGCTGTTTAAACGAGCCAGGTGATATTGGAAATACTAGAAAAGCGGGATTGGTATCATAACCTAACCCACTCTCAACCACTCACCTCGCAGTCCATCCAACTGGTAAGAGAAGGAGCCTGCCAGTATTCGAGAGATTCCACTGGGATGTATTGGTACCCTCCCAATGGAGCCTCAACCATCTGACCATTAGCGAGGTTTGATTTGGACTCTGTCGTCGGTGGGTAAAGACCCTGAAGCAAAGCATAAGCGGAATCGAGTATGACATTCCCTCCTCCCGCGTCTGCGCGAACAAAGAGTTGATCAACATCAGCGACATCGGTATTGATGCCTTGGATGTAAGATGGTGACGACGGGCTGAGATAGGTCTGCCTCAGGTAGCAACCCAGGTCATATTCTTGACTCTGCGAGAATTTTAGTACTACACAAAATACCGAACATCGGACATACCGATCCATACGGCGTCAAGTATCCCTGTGTCGAGTTGTACGTTGTGTAATTCTGGAAAACTTCACCAGAACGATCGCCATGACGAGCCAGCAAAACAACACCGATGAGACCCGCGCTGGTAGTGTTCACCATTTTGAAGAGTCGAGCTCAGAAAGGAAGAGACGCTGGTGGCACGAACAAAAACCTTCCAATTTATATTGAGCGGTACGACCCGGAATTAGTGTTACTGAAACATATGGCGTTATACGTACCTCCGCTGAGGCTCCGCAACTTGACAACTGGCAGTGAACTCAGGGCTCACTGCCTTTAGCTGAGGTGCGATTTACAAACACATTAAAGCGTCAAACCACCAGCGCCCGTTGCGCCAAGGAATCGGGACCAGTGAGTTGTCCCTAGTTAGAACACCGGAGCTGACATATTGAATGGACTAGTACATAAGAGGTAGTAAGTAAACGGCATCACTTATTGAGGGCTGTGACAACCTGGCGGGTATTAGAAGGCTGGTCGGACTGTGGAACAACTTGATTCCAGCTTGCCGAGCCAACCCCAATTTTTGGATCGCATCAGAATGCGAGGGGAAAAGCGACTCGTAGAATGACCATCCTCTCGGCGACACATTCGGTCTGGTGACTGAGTGTAGCAGTGTTTGAAGCTACCACGGTCAACTGCCATGTACAGCATTGTCCAGAGTCCGCAATCGTCAACTGGTATCGTGCAGTTGCTGGCTGCCAAGGCCGCCACTGGCTGGGCTTGGCTGCAATGATGCATTGATGGCCCATATGGGCGGTGTTCATACCACCACCATTGATATGCAATCAGCCGCCCTCCAAACTGCACACAGCAACGTCGTATATGTAGTGGTTCACGGCAGTGGTACAGCTTCGTCTGGAGGAGTCATCCAGGCACTTTGAAGCGGGGCATACACCACCCTCCACAATTGCTCAATAGACTCACCACCAATCTTGATGACCTGTGGGATGGGAAATCCCTTCAAGTTCGGTAATCCCGCACCTGTTTTAGTGACATTGATTTTGAGTGGGACCGGGGTAAGGCACACGACGTTACTGCCAGATGCGCCAGGTAATAGAGTATAAACACGGTGGGATTCGAAGATAAGGTATTTAAAGCAAGATTTAAAGTAGTAAGGGCATTCAACACATCCAAGAACGCAAAGGATCAACGGTCCGAACGTCGTCGGAAAGCACTGGTCGTAAATGCATACCGCATGAATGGTTTTTTAGATTTCCTGCTCTCATGACTGGGGCGCTGGTGAACCACTTCACAGGCCAGGGAAGAATGAGACAATACTGTTGATGCGGCGTTGATATTGAATCCATTTTAGTCCCGTTGGGGTACATGAAACCTATGCAGGATAGTAGTCACACTGTCACAGTAAAAACTAGGAACTAAGGAGGCACCCGTGCCTCCACCGTATCCCCGACCACGTGAATGCAGGTCATAGACCCCTTGAATCCGTTGAAACGCCGGCATTGAAATTGAAACAGGCACAACGCAGTTACCAGTAAGTATTTGTTGAAACTGGTCTAAACATTGGACTCATAACGGAATCTGGAGTACTCCAGGCCGCACTAGAGCAACCTAGAGCAGCCTGGAATCCGTTTTGTTCAACGTTAAGCCAGTCTTCGATCTTCTAACCGCGTTGTGATCATGAGGATCACAGGCTATTGGCAGCGCCAACTGTGAAGACGACGAAGCCTTAGTGATCGTCAAAAGCATAAAATGGCCATGAAGTTGTCCAACATTAGCAAAGTCTCTGGTCAAAACCCGGGCCAATCACGTTCATCGTATTACCGCGTTTGACAGGATTTGGAAGCAGCTATATCTTCCGCGACGGTGACCTCGCCGAAACACTAGCATCTGCAGAGCGGCTTAAATGAACGGCACTCAACAACTCTTTCGCAATGAAGCAAGTCGTCTCATTGGCTGATGAGGGTCTACGCGATCCCAAAAAGTGTCTTACAGCACAATTTACTAAAGGTCCTTCCAAACGGTGGAGTGGAGCGGCCCGCAGGGCCGCGTCGCACCAGCAGCAGGGGCAGCAGGAGGGAAGGAGTGTCAGGGGTCCGGGTCGGGAGATGCCGGAGTAGCACAACCGCAGTACGCGGTGTAGAGTTGAGTTGAGTCTTGTCCATTGGGGTTCGTGCAGTCAGCGACGGGCCTTAGCCCACATTCCCTCTCACCGTCTCATCCTGGCCGGTCCAACGGAGACTGGTATACCCTCCTCCCTCCTCGGTTACCCTTGCGGATGTATATGGTACAAGATATTACTTAAATCTAGCCGCGTCTGTAGCTGTGAATTGATCCGAGCGAGGTGTGAATTGGATTGGCCAAAATGGGCAGCATGTGCCGTGAAGATGTTCCCCTCATCACCAATTCGTAGCCAGTCATGCGCTGCGAATTCCATAGCAAGCATTACGCCAGGGTGTCATGATCAACATCTGCTCGGTAAAATATCTTTTCTGGACGGCGACAGCCGGGTCGCGATAATGATATCAGGAAATACTATCAGTACAGTTGCTCAGTCTCGCAACACAGGAGTTATCCAGAAGGACCAGAACTTGGAGCTTATGTACCACTGGCACCTCGGAGATGTTGATCACGACGAGGGAGAGTCACTAAAATAGTCAGGGGTGGGAGGACCGGCTCAGTCGCATGCGAGATCGCACCTTCGGGTGAACCAGTTTTATTCCAAGGAATGGAGAAGAAGCTTTGCTTCCATGTGATCGGAGCACAACCATCGCATGAGTCCTGGAGTCCTGGATTGGTGCCGCGAACCGCGGACAGCGAAATGTGCTGGTGCTTTCATAAGTACATATTCCTCAAATCACCATTCACTAATTGGCCAGAGCCCACGGAGAACCCGTCGGGCACTCGCATCCTTCCGATGTGTCAAATGGCTCATGCTCGCGGCGCGGCAGTTCGGGAGGAACGTTTGAAAGGTGAGGATAACAAAATAAATAGATGTGGCCACTGGGTAATCTAAAATTATGTTGGTGGCATCAATCTAGGGTTAGGGTCAATGTGTTATCTTTCCTATTTCCCCCGCTTGTGATGCCTTGCTAAATCTAGCAAGTTCATCCCGTATAAATATCCATATATCGAGGTCGTCATCCTCCATCATTTCTAAAATGTCCTCAGAGACCAACGGCTCCTTTGCTGTCCCCCTTCCTCAACATAGGGACGCAAGCCTTAGATCAAGGCCACCCGTCTGGACTCTGGATTCCTCCAACGGAAACGTCCCTCTTCCTGCCAAGTGCGATAGACATGGACGAGAGGGCGGTGTGTGTTGCAAGGAGCTCAAAGACGAGGATGACCGCACCCTCATCAACCCTGACATCGTCCGCGATGTGTAAGTCTTTTCCCACTTTGTCCCCCTGTACGGCAGCGTCTCCCCAATCATTCATATCCACACTTTTAGGGTCATTGGTCTCTCTGATGGTTTGACTGTCCCATTTGCGTTGACGGCTGGTCTGTCGTCGCTTGGAGAGTCCAGGCTGGTCGTTCTTGGGGGGGTTGCGGAACTCATTGCAGGGGCTATTTCCATGGGAATCGGTGGATTCCTCGCCTCTCAGGCTGAAAGAGACCACTATCGGTTCTTGAAGCGCCACACATCATCAAGAGTACTCCGCAGCTGCGAAGGAGAAATGGAAAGAGAAGTCTACGCTATTCTCGGCCCAGTCGGGGTTGATGAACGCACTTCGAGAGCTGTCACGAAATGTCTGCGTGACGTCGAATGCGACACAGGCGTAGCTGGCACTAGTTCGTCATCCTCAGACGAAGAAACTCATACTCTCAGGTGGAAGTCCGACGTGGGATTAACTCCCTTCTTGCTCAAGTTTGGTGTGGGTTTGGGTTCGTTTTTTCCCCCTCCTTTCTAGCAATCGTTTCACCTATCTTGTCTTCCTTAACAGAGGAAGTGCCGACAAGTCGCCTATACGGGTCGGCAATCACGATTGGGCTCGGGTATCTCATTGGAGGAATTATACCACTCATTCCTTACTTTTTCTTCACCCGCGCTCATGTGGCCTTGATCTATTCCTGCATTCTGACTGGTTTCGTACTTCTGGTCTTTGGGGCAGTCAAAGCCAGGGTAACCGGGGCAGGCAAAGGAGCCAAGGGATACTTGTGGGGTGCGGTGAGTACATTACTTGTCGGCGGAGCTGCTGCAGCTGCAGCGTACGCCATCGTTGCACTCCTCGAAGTATAACCGAGAGAAATACTGGGTTTTCCTCAGGAATTTGGTCATTCTCGCAGATATTATTATTGGAGTGTTTGTTTTGATTCATGTAAGTAGACCGCATGTCATGTCATAATTTACGCCTCAAATGATCCTACGGGAATTACATAATATTAAGATAGTGTCTTAGACTTAATAGGGTATAGCTTTGTGTACCGTGGCGTAACGTTTGCACTGAGATTGATGCTCTGCTATCCAATCGACAACCGTGAATTTGTCGCTGGGCCTACCGGCTGCCCGCACTACAAGCGAAAATAGTTCGCTGCACCTTGGTTCACAGCTTACTTGGCTAAATGACACCTTTCTAGGTAGTAGTGAAACTTGGCGAGATTGGTTCTGATCGTGGGGAGCCGAAGAGGCAGTGGCAAGCCTGGAACGGCGCGCGCAGAAAGTAGTTTGTTCGGAGAACAGGAGCGATCAACATTCACAGCAAAGGGGATGCCTGTGTGCAGTGCTAGTACGAAGGCGGTCCGGGGCTGTTTTGTTCAACATTCACAATCTTTCGCTGGCACGGTCCGCACGGATATAGATACTCGCAGGAAGTGGGACGGGGTGACACCATGCCTAAATTATGGGCAAATCGGAGATATCATATGAACTGTACTTACCATAACATGATTTGTCCGAATTGATCGCTCCGCGTAGGATAGAAAGAGCAACGAATCCGGTAGAGGAGGGTATTTCCCTGTTCCCTTGGTGTCCTCGTGCCTTTGCCACTCGCGGAGTGATGGCAGTGGCAGTTACAGGGAGTGACCCTACATTGGCACTTGGCTGAGCTGAGCAATTCAAGGTCCTGTGAAGTGCGAGAGTGTCAATATCAATATACTGTACTTACCTCTGACCGACTCAGACGGTCAGATGGGGCCGTCCAAGTCGCACTCGGG
>JBBPQU010000788.1:0-14648 GCA_038092655.1 Boletus sensibilis
TGCGCAACCCTCAATCCGGATAAGGTCCGCAGCAGGGGTCTCGACCGTCGAAGGCGTTCTTCCGACCTGACATGTAATGCCACTCCAAGGGGACCCGGGGAGGTTTCAGATTGTTCCGGAGCCGCACCACGTTCTTTCGAGACAGGTACCGCGGTGATCTGTGATGGCGGTACAACAACAAAAAGCACCATCTCGGAGACCTGAACCGTAGTCTTAGCTGCCACGGTTAGTTTTGAGACAAGACAAGTTTGGAATGGAATGATCGTAATTTGTTTTGGGAGAATGCAAGTCTCGGTCACGCGATTTGAATTTCGTCATGAAGAATGCAAGCTGTATACGGTTTGACCCTGTGCTAATCCGGGGGGAATGTGATTCCTTCCTTGACGTATGGTCTGACTTTGAGCACAGCAAGTTGTACCAACGACCGCACGAGGCTTATAATATCCCCAAAAAATCTGAATACATCCTTGTCAATGCCCCAGCCCTGGGTTCGCGTAACGATACAGTGAATGTGTCATGGTGTCAAATCGTGACATGAGTGGACAGACCTAATAGCTATAGTAAACCGTATCAGATCAATGTAAGGTCAATCAAAGTGCAAGTTTTGTCTGAAGTCATAAGTTAGCCTCGGGCCCTTCCACCATGAACCGGGGACCATGATCGCGACAGTGGGTGGTACTCTCTGAGTCGAAGCTGCTCATGATTCTCGCGCGAGTCAAGCTTCTCACGAGTACGTCGTAGAGCAGGTTTTGCCGTCGGACGACGCGTCCTCGCCAGTCACATCACTCCGAAGCGTGAACGTGATTTCGCCAATCTCGATCCTGTCCTCGAGTACCTCGGCAGGCTGTTGTCCATCGTACAATGACAGCGCACAATCTACGAAAGCGAGCGTCCAGTGTCAGACGGAGAATGAAATGGAGCTCGGTCACGGTGCTGGATGAATGGATACTCACGGTCGCCGGTACGGACTTGGTCGATGGTCACTGGTTTCGTTCGACGGATGCACTTGTACCATAGCAAAAACCGCCTCTCGACTTCGACCTCGAACACTTCATCATCAGCAAAGGATGGTCTGGATGCGAGTTCATCGATTAGTACCGCATCGAGCCCATTGTCTCGAACTCGCAGTTAACCTAGAAGGTAGCAACTCACCGTGAGAACCGTTGATCATCATTCCATGGCCAATGGATACCTGAGACGTTCTTCTCGTCTGGGCTCTGGTCTCGCACTTTGACGGTCGACGAGACAAAATCGCGATTCTGTACGCGCACGCGGAGCCGCATCTTTGGATGGACCAGTCTCATCCATTTCTTCGTCGGAAGTTCGTATGCGGTGAAATCTGCGGGGAAGTGTCGATGCCGGGTGCATTGTGGCGCTCTATGCCGCTCACGTACCGATGAGCGAAAGACCGGTTGACACGGACATTGTATTTATGGGCGGCGAAGGGGAGACTGATTGGAAAGAGCGGCGCAGGTCTCGTTAACAACACTGACAAGAAAGACCCGCAAGGTGGGCTACGGTGGGCGTTGGTTCATCAGTTACTACTAATAGAGTTTTTGTACTCAGTGCCGGCTTTACTCCGGCTCGACACCGGCTCGGGCTCGGAGTCACCGGCAAACCTCGCGTTCGAAAAGAAGTTGATGGCGCGCTGGCAAGGTGCAGCATACAGGATTTGTTCTCACGGATAAGTGGAACCGGAACCGATGGGTATCTAGCGCGCACATTTTTCCACCGGACTGTCAAGGCTGTTCAATGCTGTGTGTCACATCCACTATCCAAAGAGTAGAGTCTACTCGTCATCGCTGACTCTCTCCTTTGGAGATACCAGAGATACGCTGTGGTCGGGTATACCATTTTTGGATCGGCAATATGCTCTGCTCAGCCGGTGGCTTCTTCCTTGGACCCTGTTACATATTGTTCTCTGGTTTTACCCACAATGTCGACAAACTGACTTGCAAAGTGATTGTCTAAAGAGCTTCAGCTCGCTCGTCACTTTACTGTAGTCAATGTAGAGGTCGTTATGGGGTATCGATTCTTCGAAGTCGCCTCCGTGCCGTTAATGGGCCAATACGCAACATCGACATCGTTCTTGGTGAGCGTCACATCCACCATTCTCCTGCGGCGCAATATTGATCAGGTGCGCCGGCAACAAGAGCAATACAGCCGATAGGTCGTCGAGTACCTTCCGATTCAATGTCCGAATACCACTCATCTCTTTGGTACGACAACGTTGCAATTGATATTTAGCTGTCATAACTAGTATGTTCACATTTTGCAACGGGGGTCCAGAAATACTCCACTGGTACCGTGAGCTGGAAATCTCGTTCCTTGGCGTATTGCCTGATTTTGAGCGCAGAAACATGGTATATGCGGCCGCGTATATCCCCCACCAATCTATCCTTGATAATGACTCGGGGCTTGTACAACATCATCGATCCAAGGTTCGAATAATGATACAGTGAGTATGCTAACATGCCAAATCGTGACCTGAGTCTGCTAAACGTATCAGATCGATTTAGCGCATATGCCAACTAAAGCGTAAAAAAGATCCTTGTGCAGTCAGACTTTAGCCTCGGGCCCTTCCACTATGGACTAGTGACCGGCATGTTCGTGGGTGGTACTATCCGAGCTGATTCTGTGCATGGTCCGTGTTTCTCATAAGTGCCTCATAGCACAAGCCTTGCCTTCGGACCAGTCTCAACTCAGCGTAAACGTGATTGTGCCAATCTCGACCTTATCTTCGAGCCCCTCTGCAGAGTATTGCCCATCGTACAATGACAACGTACAAGCTGCAAACGAGGTTGAGTGCCAGATGCCAAGATTCAGTGCTGTGTGGATACTCACGGTCACGATCACTGGTACGAACTTGGTCGATGGTCACAGATTTTGTTTGCCGGATACACTTGTATCCTAGCAAAAACCGCCTCTCGATAACGATCTCGAACACTTCATCATTGGCGAACGATGGCCTGGACGCGAGTTCGTCGATCAAAACCGCGTCGAGCCCACGGATCACGTCCAAAATCCTGGGATCTCAGACTCGCAAAAAGGCAGCAGCTCACCGTGAGCACCGTTCACCGTCATTCCAGGGCCAATGGGTGCACGATATGTCCCTCTCGGCGTCTGGTCTCCGGTTGTCCACTTTGACGACTGACGAGACAAAGTTCATCCATTTCTCCGGCGGAAGCTCATAAGCGGTGAAATCTGCGAGGTGTAGATCAGTCAATCGTGGTCACGTCACGTCGCCGTCTGGAAGGAAAGCGGCGATCCTGTACGCCATGTATGTACCTGTGAGTGAAAGACTGGTTGATGCGGACATGGTATAGATGGGATGGGATGGTGGAGACTAACTGGAAAGAGCGGCTCAGGTCTGTCGACGATGACGAGAGACCGATAAGGCGGGATACCGGAGTAATTCTGAGCGTTGGTTCATAAAGGGTTTCTGCTACTCGGTTCCAACTTTACTACTACAGCAAGGCGAACACCTCGTGGCTGGCCATCGGAAGTCTTGGGTTCCAAAAGAATTTTTTGGCGCGCACTCAAGGCCAATTTGCATTGGAGTTCTCGCACAGATACGGGAGCCGGCGCATACATCATTTTACCGAGACATTGCTGTTCAGTGCTGTACTAGAAGATAGAAAGTTCCGTATAACCTAGAAAGGGTGGTATATCAAAAACAAATCTGAAAGGTCGGTCGGCTGGTTATGAGTACTGTCCATACGACTCCGTAGGAGATAGTACTAGGGGCGTTGGGCATGGGCTTCGCTCCGGACTCTCGTACCCGAACCACACATCCAATTTCGTCAATATGTCCTGCTCAGGGGCAGGTAGTCCATCTTCCTTGCTATTACTCTCTGGTTTTACCCATAGTGTCGTCAAACTCGACACGTCCAGACGAAGTGACCGCCTGAAGAGCTCCCCGTTCCTCGCGAGTGTCACTTTACTGCAGTCAATGCAGCGATCGTTGATGAGGTACCGTAGTCGTCTCCGTGCTGCCTCGACTTCGGTCCCTGCTTCGTTTATGGGCGAATATGTAACATCAACATCATTCTTGGCAAGTGTCCCGCCTACTGCGTCTTTCCACCATTCCTCCGCAGAGGATTGATCCGGGGCTCCGACGACCACGACGATCTGTGGTGAAAGATCACCACCGTAGGTGTGGTTGAAATGTTCCCATTGGAATTTGACGGTTCTAGTCTCTTCCATTTTTACGCAGAAGATAAGGAGATCCGCGGCGCGTTTGACGACCGTGCCCTTCCTGGTGTCTTCGCCCGTGCCCTCAGAAGACGTCTGGTTGCGTGGGACCTGGTAGACGCGATATAGGCGCTCAGGCGTATATTTGACACCATTTTGGAATGGAAGTTTGCTCTGTGATTTGTCGGTCGAAATTGATACGGGGCTGCGGAAGCTAAGTGGATTGAGAGAAAAGGAGAGCGCGACAGGATTTTGGAAGGAGATAGAGCGTTTCCTGGTCAACCGACTGCCTGGACAGTTTCTGAACACTTCGCACATGATGATGGTGGCGAGACGCGGGCTGTAGCCATCCCTCGGAGTCAACATGGCGCGGATATCTGAATACGCAGATTCGACCCAGCTGCGTTCAGGTGGTTTCCATCGCTGAGCACGACACGTGCTGGTGATCATTTTGATCACGGCTGCCTTGGATACCTCCCGTCGTTCCTTCAGGATGGCGTTCTCGATGGAAGACTCGAGCGTCGTCACGCAAGCGTGATTGTCGAAATACATTTTCAGCGAGGAGAACTGGGGCTCGTTATTGAACCACCACGTCTCCATGTTACCCTCTTGGTTCTCGAGTCCGGTGATCACGATGGCGATGGGGACTTTCTTTCTGCAGATCGCGGAATAGAAGATGTGGTAATTCGTGAGCAGTGCGGATCGGACGCGCGTTCCACGCACACAGTATACGAGCAAGTCGACACCGTTGTTCTTGGCGAGTTCATGGAGGAGTTGTTTGAGATATGCCTCTGCTTTCTCTGCGGGGACGGAGCCTTGAGAACCCTCGTCTAACCCTGCCGTGTCCCATACAGCAAAGTGTTGATCGCCTAGGTCCAGCAAGTGTCGTTTATACTCCAGCGTACAGCCAAGGGCACCACTGGAGGTTTCGGAGACCTTTCTCCCCGCGATCAGATTGATCAGGGAGCTTTTTCCCACACCGCTCTCTCCAAATATGACGACATTTTTTGTATCCTGGGCTGCTCAGTCAAGGATTGCACATTGCGCAGATAGTAAAACTCACTTGAGATGGCTCCGGGCTGATACGGTCGTCTTCGCAGATGGTTTGCTGACAAAGGGTGTTATTGCACGGCGAATAACCAGAGGAGAAACCATACCTTTCTGAGCTTTACCATGATGATGCGGTTGAACTGTAGGTATGTTCAAAAGTCACGATCGCGTTCTGGTTCTGTGATCTGGCCGCAAGCTTGGCTGGTGACAATATAGCTGGACGATATTTCGGTACCTGGTACTACGCTTGCCCCAGAGATGGATGTCAGTCTATATCCCCTCCAGTTTCCACGGAAATGTTTTGCGCAGGGCCTCAAGGTTGGGGCGTGTTGGGTCCCGGAAATATTCCTGTTTGACGCTCATCAAAGAGCTCGATGCTCTCCCCGCGAATCGTCTTACGGCACATTTTCCAGTCGCGGTAAAATGCTGTTCGGCACAGGTACATGCGACTACAGCATGGTCAGGGATCCTGGCCCTCAAATCGGCGAGCAGCGCCTCTTGAAGCTCGAAAACGTCACTGATGAGTCGAAAGGTCGACTCACCCATTCAACGTGTTCTCCAAAACGCTCACCGAAAGTTGGTGATATTTTGATGGCGGTGTTTGCGAGGTGTTTGGTGGCATCGTTTTATACTTTTCTGGGTGGGTATATGCCACGGGAGCTTTCGGCTGACGACTAGGTCTTGTCAATGATGGGCTTCTACGAATATATACGAACTTGACGAATCAAATGATGACATGGACAGCCGAATAACCCTGAAGACCATCACTCCATCTCATTCAACCGTGTCGGGGAATCCACCGAGCGGATACCAACTCTCCATGTTAGCGGCATTACTCTCCCAATGTGCTCTGTTGTCGGTGAGTGGCAGGTGTGGGGAAAAGCTCCGTCGTCAACCCCATTGCTGGGGAACCACTTGCCACAGTCCATCTGGCGCGGGTGGCTGCACGATGACAACCAGCTCATACGACATCATCATCCCAACCAAAGACTCAGCTACCACATCCGTTTATTCGATACATTCGGCCTAAACGAGGAAAGACCGATTACCTCACGGCGATCGAGAAAGCGAATGCGCTCATCGGATGAATCGATGATCTGTCAACTCCAACGTACAGGTGGCATTCGCTTCCTCTTTTGTATTCGTGGCGGGCAGAATCACGACAGTGATGCAGAACAATTACCGTCTGTTTTGTGATATTCTGTGTCAGAACGAGGTGCTGGTCGCGTTCGTCATCACGGGTTTAGGTTAGCCTTGGCCTCTTTCTCCTTCGCTTCCTCGGCTTGTCTTGTCCGTTTGATGTCAGGATTGTCATTCCCCTCGGGTATGCGTACGAGTCCGAGCCATGCCATTCTGAGTCGCTTGGACGAAGTGGGATGGCGTACGGTGTGGCAGATAATGATGACATTATCAATCACGATAAGATAGGAAATGGCGTAAATGGAACAAGACCAGACTGCGAGCCCACCCGAGATCGTGGACGTCTGGTGTGGAATACGTCCTAAATATTCCACAATCCAACTTACTTGGTCACGAAACAGGACCCTTAACTTAGGCAACAAAATTGTCACCCTTCACATCGGCTTTCCTGCACGATCAGAGAGGCACGTTGCACCACACATTGTGCACGGGCGTTCGGAGGCTGGCTCAAACATCGGGGCAGTGTGATTTATCCCGGCTCAGTGACTTGTTCGCTTCCTTGTTTGGGAGGTTTCAGACGTCAAAAAGGGGACTCGGGGACATCCACTGCAGTTTGCGAAATCGAGTGATCACGAAGGAGGTCGCCCGACGAAGCCTTTCATCCGAGTACCAATTCTACACGACCTGCGTTCGAACTTCAAGTAGTAATAAAGTCGACGGGGATCGTGGCGCCAGACTCGGCTTCGCAGGGTACTAAGATTTCCAATGTAGGACCAAGGTGAGGAGGACGGCGAGAGCGTTATTGGATGGGCACGTCTGTCAGCGTCACGACGGACGAGACAAGGCGAGTATACCTGAGCTTGGCGAACGTGTCAGATGGAACGTGTTGTTGAGTGATCAGGATTGGTCTCACGCTCGTCATTTGACATGTAAGTAGACTCTATACGATCTCTGCACATGACTGGCGTTTATATCTCAGAGCCCGCCGGGAGTTTCTTTGTGCACACGGTTGAACGTTGCGGTCTCTGCCGCGTAAGACGTTCGTAAAGTCCTAGTAACGCGAGCCGGAATACTGGGTTTAACCACGGAAACGTTAATGAAAAGACGGATGCTAGCCCATCAGTGAAGAAGGTCTGAAAGGCTCGGCATTTTGTTGATCGCTTCAGAGATTAGAAATACCTCGCCATTGCGATGTGCCATGCGGTTTACTGGTCTGAACGACTGGATTAGCTTGGTTGGCTTATAGTTGCTCACCTCTGAACGTCGCCGACGCCCGAGCTGGATGAGGAGCCCACAGGATGGACCGAGAAAACTAACTGTATCCATCGTGATGAGTGCATGCCGAGCAGAATGAATACGACGCGCTTTTTGCTCGTTGTACTTGAAGAGTAGAAGCACAGCCACTGATTTGTCACTACATGAACTTTCACTGGCAAATGTTGCAAATGTTGGGCCCAGGGATGACGGAAAGGAAAAATGAGTCATATCTCTTTTCAATCATCCCTGCCATGGCATTACACAAACCCTGGCCAGGTATGCTTACTAGCTAATGCCAAACATTTTGGTAGTTTGTGAGTCTGCTCACTGAAGCAGCCTGGTATGTAGTTTGGGTTTGTTCTGGGGAGGTACATAGTTATTGTTCACTGGATCATGGATATGTTCAAGATCGAGTTTCCAACATACACATCTATCACCATATTGTCCAAGAACAGTCCATTATTCCCAGTTGTAGGACCACAGACCTGCTACAGCCACATTCTTCCCCATACACTCATACACTCGCTATATGCACACCTTTCAATCATAATCAGCTAGCCGTATCAGGCGGCCGAACGTGGAGAATGACCCGCGGCAGCTTCTTCCTCTCCGTCTCGCTTGACAGGACCTCCTCCCGTCGGTCCATCTCACCACGACCTGATTCCGATTTCGATACTCCTGCAGAGGGAGCTCGCGATGTACTGGTTGCGCCGGTGGTGGTGCGCTCCACAGACTGCTTTCCCGACGCAGATACGCTCCGACCCCCATTCTTGCTGGTGCGTGCTGGATCTGGCAGCGCACCGCCAGCTCGAGCGCCGTCGAACACAGGCTTCTTCCGCTCACGGAGCGTCCTAGAAGCCGGTGGGGCCCATGTACTCGCGCCAGCATCCATACTCGCACCTCGAGCGGACGACGCCTTCATAGTGGTGTCTGCTCCACCACCGCTGAGTACTGAGAGGAGACCAACAGTGCGAGCGAGCCATTCCTCCATGCTCACGCGAGCGGACGCGGTTTTCCGGGGCTTGGTAGCCTTTTCGAGCTGTGAAGAAAATGTTGGGCTGATGTTATCTGGTGAAGCAAGATATGAACGAGACGTCGCACCTTGACAAGGTTGCCCTCGCCCCACCACGCGTGGTCGACCCAGCCATCTGAGTCAGATATTGTGGCTTTGCCGGGGATATCCACGAGTCCACAGAGATGTGCCATGACGCCGCTCGTCAGGGCACGGTCGCTGTACCCCCCTTCGAGTACGCTCACGACCCGGCCGTGGGCGTATACATTGGCCAGGCTGCACGTCTCGCGAGTAAATCGGTGGTAGAAACCGACGGGTACCTTCCGGTGGTGCCGAGACATCGATGGGTACTCGTGCTCGCCAGCGTCAAACCCGCAACTAAATGACCAGGGACGTCGTGAGCGGATCGATGCATCGTGGAGACCTAGATGTACCTGATGAATATGATGACATCATCGCCAGGGCCACCAGTCTCGTCCAAGAAGTCGCGTGCACGGTGTAAGAGGGTGAGATACCGCGGGTAGAGAACGTCCCAGAAATGGCCTTCTGAATGGTATCTTTGAAGGTGTATGTTTTCGATGTATTGTCCTTGAGGACCGTGGATCGAGGTGGAAGCTGCTTGTACCATCTCTGGTTTACCTTCCTATAATCCAGTCAATCGAGAGTGATACGTGGGTGGATTACAAACCTCGCAGGGAAAAGATAGGATGTCGTGTAAAGAGCCATAAAATATCCGTGGCCCTGGTTTCGCAGGAGGTGCATCGGTCTCGGGTAGCTCAGACTCCAGAGTCTGTCGATACGTTTCCTCGTTTATCTGCCATACAATCGACTGGGTCCCATTTCCTATAAGTGGCCGTTACTCTGGCGAACACGCCGACATCGACATCGAGGAAAGCGCACCGTGATGCAAATCTATATCGAGAATGACGATTCTCCGTATGCCATGCTTTAAATGCGCTGAGAGTGCATATGTGAGAGAACGAACAACTGTGTGAGTGTGACATACCGTGCGCAGCGCCAACAGCGACGTTATTGATGAAGCAAAACCCGGATGGTGTATCCTCCCCGCAGTGATGTCCCGGCGGTCTGATTGCTACAAACGCTCGTTCGCAAGGATCACCCGGTCCGCTTGAAAGCGGTTGCGGTCCGCGCGTGGCCGTCACGCTCGCGTCAACTGCTTCGCACACAGCTCCGATAGCGCCTTGAATCGCGTCGATGGAACCAGGGCAGACTATAGGCGAGTGACAATCACAGCCGGCATGCACATGTAACATCCGAAGCGCGTGAGCAAGACAAGGACATAAACCAAAGAATCGTACAAAAATACTGACGATATAAATCGAGGGGTGGGATCCCCTCCGGTATCTCCGTCGCTTTCTTCGTGATGTTCTTTTGGCTGTCTCGCGCCCATGTGATGAGGTTTTCGAGATAGGTGTCCCGGTCGATGTCGCCGTGGACGTATTTGACGGCGGCATGGTCGAGGAGGGAGACGGATGCGGAGGTTCTTCGGATCATGACCGAGGCGGTACGGAGGGGGGAACTTGGACTCGGACTCGAAGGAGCCGGACCCGCAGTAGGTGCAATTGCCATGCGCGCAAGCGCAGCCGCGAGATCGCCTTCGCCCGTGCCTGCGGCCGTAGACGCGAGTTCGGGTTTTTTATTTATGGCGGATTCCACGTCCTCGATGCGTGAAATAGCAGCAGCAAGCCCCAGCTTGACCGCATGAAGGCGTTCGGGACGCTCGAAGATGCCCGAGGTGTCGCGCGAACGTATGAAACGGTGTTTGAGACACTCGTCTTGGATGCATATCGCGGTGCGTTTGCCGTGTACATTGGGAGACGGACTAGAGCTGGGAATAGCCTTGGGATTATCCGAGTCTGATGTAGCTTCTGGAACTATTGTTCCACGATGCATTGGGATACCCGAAGGCTCGGGACTAGGTTCCTCCGAACTGCTTGAGGATACCACTATCGCATCCATGTCGATCTCTTATGGCTTTTTCTAAGGTCAGTGATTGGTATCAGAACGTTTTGATAACTCTGTGAAAGCCGTTGAGGTCGCTAGAGTCACTCGTGGTTTCAAGACCGGGCCCTGACCCCGATGCATGGTGACTGGTGCCGGTGACTCTTAGCTAGTGACACGTAATTCCATCTACACTTCAACGACTAGCGGCAACAGTGCGCGTTCAAAATTTGTTCATTTTGTTTGCCTGTTGAAACTGACGCTTCAAAGTTCAATCCTTCATCAACACTTCCTCCGACCATGACTCCCACTTATAATTATCCACAGTTTCAAGCAACTGCTTTCCTTAGCACTTCCACGAGGCCCTCGCATTACAAGAGCTACCCATCACCAAGTCAGTTTCTTCGATGACCTTCCACGAAGTCACGACAACATACCAAATTTACTGCGATGCGCATGGGATACCCCCTCCAGTCTCCACGGAAATGTTTTGCGCAAGACCTCAAGGTTGGGGCGTGTTAGGTCCCGGATTCCTGTTTGACGCTCATCAAGAGCTCGATGCCCCCCCCGTGAATCAGAGTCGCCTTACGGCATACTTTCCAGTCGCGGTAAAATGCTGTTCGGCACAGGTACATGCGACTACCGCATGGTCAGGGATCCTGGCCTCAAATTGGTGAGCAGCATCGCTTCTTGAAGCTTGAAGACGTCACTGATGAGTCGAAAGGTCGACTCACCCATTCAGCGTGTTCCCCACAACGCTTATCGATTGGGTGATATTTTGATGGCGATGTTCTGCGAGGTGTTTGATGGCACCTTTTTTTTTACTTTTCTGGACGTGGGTGGGAACATATGTAGCCGCCCATGGCGGCTCTCTGTTCACGACTCTACTAGTTCCCTTCACCAGCCGTCCACCCATTCATCGTGCCGGAATGATGCTCCTATAAATGTGATGGTGTCGAGTCTTCGCATCCCCATCAGACCAACGCCTCTCCCCCGCCACTCTGACGCTCTGCGAACTTGACAAATCCACTGGTGAGCTGAATAACCCTGGAGACCATCACTCCGTCTCATCCACCACCGATCGTCCGAATCAGATGCGTCGGGAAATCCACCGAGTGGATAGCCCTCCATCTTATGAAGCTCAGCGACGTTACTCTCCCAACGTACTCATCGTTGGTGAGACAGGTGTGGGGAAAAGCTCCGTCGTCAACCTTATTGCTGGGGAACAACTCGCCGCAGTCCATTCTGGCGCGGGTGGCTGCACGATGGAAGCCAGCTCATACGACATCATTCTCCCGGACAACCAAGGACTCAGCCACCATATCCGTTTATTTGACACAGTCGGCCTAAATGAGCCGCAGTTCGGAAAGACCGACTACCTCACAGCGATCGAGAAAGCGAACACGCTCATCTGTCAACTCCAACGTACGGGTGGCATTCGCCTCCTCCTCTTTTGTATCCGTGGCGGCAGAATCACAGCGGTGATGCAGAACAATTACCATTTGTTTTGTGATATCCTGTGTCAGAACGAGGTGCCGGTCGCGTTCGTCGTCACGGGTTTGGAGAACGAGGCGTCGATGGAGGAGTGGTGGGAGAATAATGTGACGTTGTTTGAAGCGTATCGTCTTTCGTGCGCTTCCCACGCGTGCGTTACTGCAATACGCGGACTCAACAATTGTTACGCGGAGAGATATCAACATTCCCAGACGATGGTACGGGCGATGCTCTTGGGGCATGTGACTGGGAGTGGCACGTCGTGGCAGCCCGAACGGACGGGGTGGTTCATTCACCTTGCGGGCAGGTTATTGAAGTGGCTAAGTCAGATCAGGAGCCGGCGTCGACACGCGTTGACGGTAGAGGAGCTGACCCGACACCTCCAAGATAAGTGCAAGTTTTCACGATCGGAAGCGTTGTATTTGGCGGGTAAGATATGGGCCAAGCGGCTGGAAAACGCGGGGCCCGATTTCGTGAAATCGGATGACGACTCTTCGATCGACTCGTTGTAAAAGCGCACCATCGTTGTATTTCTTCCTTCTTTGTATCAGCACCGACCAAGATTACTGTACACATACGACAATGTATTGCCATTCTCTGACAGACGTGGATCGTCATCTTGTATGAAACCCCTGTGTGCGGACATTAAGTGAATACTCCACCGACTTCAAGCCTCAAGGCAGGACACGGCGCCTGTTCATCGCCGGGCGTAGTTCGCAAGGAAAGGGATTTGCCTCGCGTCGAACGATGACGATAATACCCACAACCCATTTATTGAGATCGATCCCTCTTAGGTTTCCTGCCCAAAAACCTCAGCTTCGATGACCCTATATGCCACTGTCCGAGAAAAAATGCGCACTTATAGGCTACTGAAGTCTGCAACTCTGTCAACGACTAGATTGATTCCCGTAAGTAGTACATTTTTGCACGACGTGCTTCGAGTTAATCTCGTCTGGGCGTGAAGGTACCCACCATGCATCACGACGCACCGCCCGCATACGACTCACAACCTTGCAATGTCATCATATTCGGAGAGACGGGGACGGGCAAAAGCTCGGTGGTCAACTTGATTGCAGGGAGCAAACTCGCCGAAACGTCGCCCGATGCAGGTGCCTGCACATTCGCCTCCAATCCTTATCACGTCGTTCTTCAAAATAATCAACCATTCTGTATATGGGATACGATCGGCCTGAACGAGCCGGATATATCGCGAGCGGACTATCTTCGTGCTATCAAACAGGCGTATAAGCTGATCAAGGAACTCGAACGTTCGGGAGGCGTTCACCTCCTCTTGCTATGCATGCGTGGCAGGATAACAAAGTCTGTGCAGCAAAATTACAGGTTGTTCGTCAAAGTACTCTGCGACAAGGAGGTACCCCTCGGTGTCGTCATCACCAACTTGGAGAACGAGCAGTGTATGGAAGGGTGGTGGACTGCCAACGAAGAGGTGTTCGAGAAATATGGCATATCTGCGGACGGACACGCATGCATCACTGCTAGCCCTGGGGTCGCGGACATCTTCCTTGGGAGATACGAAGAGTCGAGAGAGAGGATGCGTAAACTTCTCCTGGAATTGACGCTGTCCACTGCTGGTAAAGGGTGGATGAAGGAGAGGCGAACATGGTTCATTGACTTGCTGAAGAAAATGACGAAGATGCTCTCTCCGCAACACGGTCGCTTTGATCACCCAACCAACAAGGAATTGATGGGGAAACTGGTCAATGAGTGCGGATTTTCAAGGAAAGACGCAGCTGCTATCGCGAGCTCCATCATCGAGGCAATTCGTGACCAGACCTCTGGCAGCGATGGAGGCCTGCTATGATGATGCTTCTGATAAATATAACGTTGTCTAACTCCATTAGCGAGAATTATTACCTGAGAGTCATGTTGTACTTTGCATCCCCTCTTCAAGTTGTTTGCCACACTGTGACGTGACGAGGCACGAGGCAAGTGTAAAGTCTTCGGACGAGCGGTGGTAAGCGGCGCTTTCTTTCTTTTTCCCGTGCCATCACCTGCCGCTCGTCCTCGCCTTTTTTCTTTACACCCGCCGCACCACACCCAGCTTCGACTCACGTTTTCGGCACCTCGCAGCTCACTTCCCCCCTGGGGCCCTGAGTGCGCAAGCCAAACTGCCACGGACTTGCTGCGAGGCGGTCCCACCCGCCCTCGCAGCTCATGTCCCACCCGGCAGGTGTTGGCTTCCGTTCCTTGGTCGGCAAGCGCTTCGCGCTTTCTCCCACTCTCTCCCTTTCCTCCTCTACATAACACAGTATCTCTATTGCTGTAAATACATATTTACACGCAATCCACTTTCTTTCGTCCCCAGCGTCCCGAGCGACATCCAAAGACTAAATGCACGTTTTCGCTTGAACCTTCAAACATCGTTGTCAATGTCAGTATTTGAAACCAGCTAGCCTCAAAAGCGTTTCGTTTTACTTTTAATTATGTACCTCTGCCACGTACTTAGTATTTTAGGTACCGTTCTGCATGTGCTCGCTCCGCTGCCAGAGCCAGAGGTATGATCGTAATTAACACAGAA
>JBBPQU010000789.1:0-14644 GCA_038092655.1 Boletus sensibilis
GTGTTAGGAGGCAGTGTCTATCAGGATAAATAGGAACAGATTGGAAAGAATAGGAACATATTGGGAAGAACCGGGTCGGGGAGAATAGGATCAAAGAGGTGGTCCGAGGCTATGCTTGGAGAGAACCAGGTCAGGGAGAGTAGGATTAGAGAGGCGGTGTGAGGCTATGCTGAAGCAGTCCTCAAAGGCTGTGTCATGCACAGTGTATTCCGCGAGAGAGGCAACAATGTCATTCCAGAGAGCAGAGTCTGGAATGAGAGAGTCGAGGATAGAGGAAGGGATGGGTGAAGAAAAGGTAGGGGGTCCACCACTTGTAACAAAAAAGGTATATAGAAATTATCATCCACACCTAAGTGGTAAGTATGCCATAGTAAGTCCGTGTTGCTCCTACTGACGATACACCCTCAGGTCAGCCTTGTGACGCTAGTGGACACTTTCTCCCTAAGGGTACAGCTTCTGAGCCTTTGCCGCCGAAGTCCAGAGATGATTGGCGGCCGTTTCACAGCTGTGTTCACTTTGAACTTGCCGACTTCTTATACACGCAAAATCAGATGCCTGGCACGCAGATTGACAAGCTTATGGATATTTGGACAGCCTCCTTACTCCAAGTTGATGGTGAATCTCTTTTTACCGACCACAAAGACTTGTACAAGACGATTGACAGCTCGACACTCGGCAACGTCAAATGGAACAATTTCACCATGAAGTATACTGGCCGGCAGCCAGATCAAAATGTGCCACCATGGATGAATGATTCATATAAAGTCTATTTCCATGATCCACGAGAGGTTGTCCGCAACATACTAGCCAATCCTGACTTCGCAAACGAGATCAATCTGGTGCCATACCGGGAATATGACTCAGCAATGAACGAGCGTCGTTGGTGTGATTTTATGTCGGCTGATTGGGCCTGGAAGCAAGCAGTAAGCGGCACTCATAGATCATATTCAAAATGGACTGAACTATTTACAGGACGTCATTGCACAAGATGTAGATACACATGGGTCGGTCTTCATCCCATTGATTTTAGGCAGCGACAAAACGACTGTTTCCATTGCAACTGGACAGAACGACTACTATCCTTTATATTTATCGATAGGAAACATGTGCAACAACATTAGGCGTGCACATCGGAATGCCCTGGTGCTCATCGGCTTCTTCGCACAGCCCAAAAGTATGTGCTTTCATTCAACTTTCACGTACTTGGATGTATAATACATTTCGTTCATAGCCACAAAGCTCCATGCGAAGACCAACGAGTTTCGTTGCTTTCGGCGACAGCTCTTTCACTCATCACTCACTCTGATTTTACAGTCAATCAAACCTGGTATGACCACACCGGAGGTCATGCACTTTGGCAATGGACACTATCGCCATGTCGTCTTCAGGCTTGGGCCTTATATAGCTGATTATGAGAAACAAGTGTTGTTATCCTGCATCGTCCGAGGATGGTGTCCAAAGTAAGCTAGACCGTTCTACAGCTGGTCCAACTAATTAGTTGCCATCAAGGTGCCTGGCTGATCGTCGCAACCTTGATGAAGATGCTCTTTTTCGCTGTCGTGAGCATACCGAAATGCTTGTCAGATCATTTGTACATGCCAATCTCTGGGATGAATATGGTATTGTGAGCCAACTTGTTGTATGTTCACGTCATGGCTAGGCCGAACGTTCTGCTGATCGCTCTGGCACAGCCGTTCACCAACGACTTCCCTCAGGCTGATATCCATGAGTTACTTTCGCCGGACCTGCTTCATCAAATCATTAAAGGCGCGTTCAAGGACCATCTAGTCGATTGGGTAGAGAAGTATATAGTCCAGACCTACCAGGGAGAAGCTGATGCCATCCTTGACGATATCGATCGGAAGTCAGTTAATCAATAAAGATGTTATTTCGCTGTGATCGTTGCTGATATGTTTGCATAGAATTGCTGCTGTTGCTCCGTTCTCGGGACTTAGGCGGTTTCCTCAAGGGCGTCACTTCAAACAATGGACGGGTAACGATTCGAAGGCTTTGATGAAGGTATGTTAGTCTTATGTTCCTGTGCACCCGAATCTTGATTTTAACAGGTATATATCCCTGCCATCGAAGGTTACGTTCCGCAAGACATGATTCAGACTCTTCGGGATTTCCTTGAATTCTGTTACCTTGTGCGACGCAATGTTATCACGGAACAGACGCTCTCTGAGATCCAGGCAACCTTGGATCGATTCCATCAACACCACGAAGTGTTTCGGCCCGATGTCGTGACATCGTTCAATCTCCCTCGACAACACTCCATGAAACATTACCCAGACATGATACAACTTTTTGGTGCACCAAATGGTTTATGCTCCTCTATCACCGAATCGAAACACATTAAAGCTGTTAAGCAGCCCTATCGTTGTTCCAACCGCCATAACACACTCGGTCAAATGCTCCTCACGAACCAATGCCTAGATAAATTAGCTGCATGCCGTGCCGATTTCAAAAAGCATGGGATGCTTTCGGGCACTTGTGTATCAGATGCATTGAAGAACGGCAGAGTTGACAGCAATGCCAACGACAGCGCAGTCGAACCCGATGCTCAGAGGTCTACACAATCCCTTGTGGATGAAGTCGAGGGTAGGGAGGATGGCGAGCCGGTTGATATCCCGATGAGTATCAAAGCTCATGTCGTACTCGCCCGCATACCTCGTAAGTAAGGTGTTATTAACTAAAATATTTACTAATGCTTTGACGACACAGAACGAAAGCAAGCGCATACAGTCTCGGAGCTTCAGGATGAGCTTGGAATACCGCAGCTCCAAGAGCTGATCCAACGGTTCTTGCACCACATGACAAATCCAGACGACCCCATGACTTGGAAGACATACCACTGGCAGAATGTCCACGGTATGATGGCAAAGTGAAAGTCTTCAATTCTGCAAACACAACCTTCTATGCGCCAAGCGACATTAGTGGAATTTATGGAATGAAACGTGAAATCATCTGCTGTTGCCCTTCATGGAGGAACGGGCCAGCACGGCAAGATTGTGCTTTCGTGACCACAGATCCAACCCTTCCTGGCATGCGGGGGCTCAATGTTGTCCGCGTTCTCGCATTTTTCTCATTCATTCATTTGGGAACTTATTACCCTTGTGCTGTCGCCCGCTGGTTTGTTCGTGGGGACGAGCCTGATGAGGACACCGGCATGTGAATAGTTCGTCCTGCCTTCAATTCGCGCCGTCAGCCTGATATCTCCCTCATACATCTGGACACAATGTACCGTGCAGCCCACCTTATTCCTACATATGGTGGTCAAGAAGTCCCGGTCGACCTTCAACCCGATCAGTCATATGACACTTTCCGTGCATATTATGTCAACAAATATGCTGACCACCATGCTTTCGAGATCGCGTCATGACTCCCCCTCATCTACCCAATGTGTGTGCTGTGCACTGGTTCAACCCACCACACATTCATCTTCGACTCGCCCGTTCACCCAGTGGTCTCAGGCTTTCGTACATCAAATATCCCCCCTCCCTCATCACTCCCTCGTATACCTCGTTTCATAAATCACGCTGCGCGCCCACTTCTCCGCATTTTCACACACGCAGGGCACTATCGGTGATGACAACGCTTAAATCACCTTCGATGCAGCCCATTTCGAGTAGGCAAAATCCATTTTACAACCGCGAGCAGACGTCAAAGCTATGCGCCTACTTTATCGCTTACCTGTTTGCCTGCCCCGAGTACCCCCCATCGTCATTGAATTCCAGTTAAACTACCCTATTTCATAGCGTATGCATTGCACGGATCAAACTTCATCCCTCCGTGACGTTTGCAGCCCTCGTCCTCCTGCAGCGACTCAAGGCCCGGTTTCCAACCGCTTGGGAATCTTCGGGTCATTTCGCTCAGCACCAGTGGCCTCGGGCCTTCGTAAATCAACCCACGCTTAAATCACCTTCGACGCAGCCCATTTCGAGTAGGCAAAATCCATTTTATGACTGCAAGCAGATGTCAAAGCTATGTGCCCACTTTATCGCTTACCTGTTTGCCTGCCCCGAGTACCTCTCGTCGTCATCGAATTCCACAGTCAAACTACCCCATTTCATAGCGTATGCATTGCACGGATCAAACTTCATCCCTCCGTGACGTTTGCAGCCCTCGTCCTCCTGCAGCGACTCGAGGCCCGGTTTCCAACCGCTCGGGAATCTTCGGGTCATTTCGCCCAGCACCAGTGGTCTCAGGCCTTCGTAAATCAACCCCCCCCCTCCCTCATCACCCTTGACCTCAAGACGGTCATGTGTGTCAATGGCGTCAGCTTCACACGGACATATTTGAACAGCAGTGTGGAGGCGTTCAACATGTCAAAGCTCTGCGCCCACTTTATCACTCACCCGAGTACCTCCCGTTGTCATCGAATTCCACAGTCAAACTACCCCATTTCATAGCATATGCATTGTACGGATCAAACTTCCCCCTCCCTCATCACCCTCGACCTCAAGACAGTCGTGTGTGTCGATGGCATCGACTTCACGTGGACGTATTTGAACAGCCGCATGGAGGTGTTCGACATGTCAAAGCTTTGCGCCCGCTTTATCACTCACCTGTTTGCCTGCCCCGAGTGCCTCCCGTCGTCATCGAATTCCGCAGTCAAACTACACCATTTCATAGTGTATGAGGACCAAACTTCATCCCTCCGTGACGTTTGTGGCCCTCGTCCTCCTGCAGCGACTCAGGGCCCGGTTTCCGACCACTCGGGGATCCTCGGGTCATTTCGCCCACTGGCAATGGTCTCGGGCCTTCATACATCAACCCCCCGTCCTCATTGCCCTCGACCTCAAGACGGTCATGTGTGTCGATGGCGTCGACTTCACACGGCCATATATCATTGATGCACTGCCGCATACTGATTCGACCCGCCATTCATTCATCTTAGATCTCGTTTATAGTATAGTACTATACTAACTGCTTGATATTACTTATATACTGAACCTTGCTTGAACCACACTTGAACCAGTTGCAATGATGATGTGATGTCGAAAATAACTGCTTATATTACTTAACACTGCTGACACTGCTTGGTTGCTTGGCGAGAATGATTAAGTGTGGTTAAGTGTGATTAAGTAATGTGTAGATTTCCTGATGAGGCTACAGTAGGGACGAGCCGACGTGTTTCTTCGGCGAGAGAGGGGGCAGTTTCCTGAAATAATGACTTTCAGGCGGTGTTATAGTGTGACCCAAGTGGGGGACGTGTGTCTCCCCAACCCTAGCAAGCATTGCCTCTTCACTGTCTGACAAGTGGTTCACAGCAGGTTGCCAAAAACGCAGCACCCGGGAAGAAAGGTCCTGTGCAGCGTGTGGATATGAATGGTAAAAAATCTGTACATCCGTCTGATTCAATGGGAAAGGGACTTGATCTGCAGCCCAAACATGCCCAGGTCCATATATTCCGGACGAGCCCAGGGTATTTTCATGGAATATCTGCGGATTACAAGCAATATCTAACATCAGAAGTTATCAGTACTTGAGAAACGAATAAACGACCATAAAATTTACTGGGGGTTACTTGTGATAGGTCTGTCACCCAATTACGTGCACAGTGACTAGGCCCAACGCTGCAATGGTAACCATCATAAAAACCAGGTTTCAATGAAACTCCCAGCTAGGACTCACCGAGGATATCCATGAGCAACCGCCTTGGCGGAAGGATTCAGATGACTGTTCAAAAAATTCCGCTCGTTGGAATTCAACATCTGTTGCAGGGTTCTGCTGTTCGTTGATCATCCCATCTTTTATTTTATAAGACTAGCTTTAAAGAACCTTTGAGGGAACATCGTGTCCACGCAAATGGAGTGGGTCTTCTCCAATACCCACTGTTGCCGAGTGGATCGATGTCATTGTCCGTTCATGAGATCCAGCATCTCGGAACATTCATTTCCGCATTTCAAGCTGTAGAAATCTGGCGATGAGAGTACCACTAAACCCTAAGACCCAGATACGATTTTGAAACGATACTTTTGGAACGTAAACAGGCTGGAAATATAGATAATGATGCTCGGACCAACATACGCACACGAGGAAGACGATAGAGTGGAATGCGTATTGGCCACTGAAGTACAGGCGTCCTACTTTTTACCCACAAGCTCACCTTCAAAGAACCTTTGCTGAACATCGCTGTGCGAGCGCTCGGGCCGCACTGCCAGGACACCAGGAGATGTCCGGCCAATGAGGGCCCAAATGCCAGTGCCGACCCCAATTCCTATAGTGTGTGCTGGAAGGATGGAAATAAGCCTCAGACCGGGTCGCCACTTATGGGAGTAGACGGGGGACCTGAGGAGAGAAGACTAGAATCACCCACATTGCCAACCCCTGGGTATGGAAGACCGTTGTAGTTACGTGTTCCACCATATCCACACTGTGCACGCATTTGTTGTAGTAAGCGAGTATGAGTAATTGCAATCAACAAAAGTACGTGGATTGGCTAGAAAGGCACTGTGATAGACAAACGGGAAGCAGATCCCCGACTCCCACGAAAGTGGGGGAGGGTTTTGTCTGCAGCAAACGGTCAGGCACCTGCAAACGAGCACGACCACCTGTGGCAAATTTATTATATAAGCAACTGTAAACTGTAAAGTTAAGGTTTGAATTGAATGTGGTGCTCGAGATGTCATCGTCGCGTATACAAAGCGAATTCACGAACACGCTTCGAGGGCTGACTATATGTATGTCGCTGCTTTTCACAGGAATATCAAACTGGTTTTTTTGTCTACAGGTTCATCCACGAGAAACCTGGTTGTGCTGCACGCGTGCTTGATGAGTCGTCGTGTCCGCCATTAGACCTCGTTCATCATGTGAATGAATACCCATATTTTTATGATCCAATCTACTACCCACAATAGCTCAATTACCAGGATGTTGATCTAGAGTATGGTGAAAACATCATGCTTACTCTCGCCCGTCCTAGGCTTAGTTCTCTCGAGGTTAAAAATTTCAGAGGCGTGAAAATAAGATTATCTCAGTTGCTAATCGTCAACAGGAACTCTCAGACCTCCGTGACAAACGGCCAGAGACTGTTCCACAATCTGTCGTTCTCACGTGTCTCAACCGTTACTATAAAGCCACACAATGAATTTCACCTCCCATATGTGCTGTTTGTGGCCAGTACAGAGAAGACTGCGAGTCTCGCGAAGAGTCTCGGAATCCTTGACCAAATTGCTGGAACGACTGCTGTTGAAGGATGAGTTCATTGTTTGAAAGTGTATTGTTCAGAATGTATCTCGGAGTCGGGACTGACGCCGCTACGATAGGAACAATATTATTGGTTTGAATTGGCAAAACGTTGCGGTAGCTGGCAGGTTCCCACGAGGCATACTCACACTGAAGGGAGTAAAATCACTTATAATCATGTTCCCCGATGGACACTCCCAATATGGATTTTCGACGAATTATTTAATCGGGTTTTCTGAGCTCCTTTGCTTTCCCATGCACCGCTGCCTTTGACAATTATTATACCCCTTCATTTTCTACCTCGCGCTTTTCTTCGGAAAGCTGCACACGTATGTACATGATCCTCACTTTCAAGATCCACCAACAACAGACTGAGGTCCGTTTCATTTAGTTACAGAACTCCGGTCTGATGAAATATCGCTGGGGCCAGACCGAGGATCAGGTCCGGCTGATGAAGGATGGCAACGTGTGCGTATTTGCATATGTCTGCCATGTGTCATTCTAAGATCACTTGCTTCATCGCGGGGTGGGCTCGCGAATACTTGAGTGCTAGGGACGTAATAGTGCTTGAAGTCCCCACCTTCAGTTGAGCGCTACTACATTGGCTCGAACCTGGTTACAGTAATGAGCGCGCTTACTTGGTGGATTAATTAGCCCAGCCACCAATAACGAGTTTGCCTTGCTGTTCTTATCATCGTCACGCAGGTACGCCCCACTGAGCGTACGTGCAATGAGATTCGTGTGATTAGGATGACATCAATCTACAGTTTGCATTATTGTTCATTTGCCTCCGTTATCATCCGAAAACGAGCTGCTACGGACCGTCTCCACGACCATTTGCTTTCTGGCAGTGATCATCCTGTACGCAAGACATCGAGTGTCTTGCCGGGATCATGTAAGAAGCTGTTGCATGCTTCGTTTTTTAAATAACTTATGTCGGTACCCACCGCTGCGAAGAGGGGCTGTTACCTTAATTAGCACTATGCTCCTGATAACCACCGAACTTCAAACCCAGCCGCTGTAAAAGCCAGTGCAAGGCATCTCTCTGGGTAGGAGCCTGATATCGGTACTAGTAGCGTCACGAACCCACTTCAACTCCGGGTCGTGGGAAAACACTGCCTCATTCACAGCACCCCTTTCACGAGGTCCGCACCAGCCAAGATGTCCTCCCCTTAAAATTCCGTAGAGACATCGCATCCCGCACTCGCACGACGACCCGACGGACAATGTACGATTCGCATCGCCTTGCATACACTACAACGTCAAAGATTCACCGCGCCTATCACTTGGCAAGGAACATATCCCTCTTTTTCTCTTATATCTCGAGATACTCAAGATTTGCCTATTGTCTCTCGTCGTGGTCCGTAGGCTGTACCAGCGATACGCCCCCGTTGATCCATCCCGTTGGTCCTCAGCGCGGACGCGTCTACCATGTACAAGACGCTCGGGTACAATTAATGTGCTATATAGCCGCCGAAAGGAAAATGTCGTCTAAAGCGCCGCGGCCCCATCTTCATCTAGTCAAAACCTCCCCGCGAGCATCTTAGATGCATTTTGATCAACAGGCACTGCATCAGCGGGTTTAGAGCGCCACAACGGCCTACTCGCCCGATCCCCCACCTGATCCGCAAACCGAATCTCCGTCCTAGATCTGCGTCGTGGACGGCCCGCCGATCCGGCCGATACACGCGGCGTGCATGTGCATATGGTGCGTGATCATCGACGAAGGCGCAGCCGAAACGCATTCTTGGACGCCCTTGAGTGAGTATCTAGATAGGCCTCGTAGAACCCCGCAATGAACTCTTCTGCCTTGAATCCGAATCGGTTGTACAATAGCTGGGAGGCAAACATGGGAATGACCATGTGGTCATTTGGGGCGCAGGCGAACAAGGGCAGTAAACAACGCACCATTGCTGGATTATTGGCAGAAACATGGAGGGTGATGTCACGGTGCGGATGCAGTGCGATGAGATGGTACAACATCGTCCTGGAATGAAAAGGGTGAATTTGTCGGCACCAACCGATCGGAACAAAAAAAAAAGAACATACGTCGCTATCTGTGCATTCTCCCACCCGGCTCTGACAGCCAGGTACGTGATGTACGTTTCCTGGGGCGAACTCAAGAACGCAGCACCGACGACGAGGTGGCCATACATAGCGATCACCGTACACCGCTCTGGAGTATAGTGCAACGCGTCGCTGACTAGCGTCCCGATCAGCAACCGGGTCCGCACAAAAAGTACAAAAACAGTAGTAAAAGCATGCTAACCATCGATGCCGTCCCAAAAGACCCGAGCCAATAAGTCGTGAACCCGGCGTAGATGAGATGGCTGGAGAGAGACGTAGGTGATGGGGGTACGCGGTTTTTCGGGTTGGTCTCTCTCGGGACTTGAAAAACGACGGGGTCAGCATGGCGAATACGAACACACATACATATAAAACGTCGACTGACCGTGCAAGCGCGTAGTGAGCGCGAATGTCATCCATGAGCAGTGTCCATGGCGAACGCGATTCCCAGTCGACTGCGATCAATCCGGGTGTCTTTTGTGGTGTGTGCCCGTAGACGCGGGCTGCGAACGAGTGTTCGTATCGGGTGGTTTGAATCGCTCGGAGCGCATCGAGCACCGCATGTGGGACGGGCACAGAGGGTGGAACATCGAGCGGGGTCAGCGTCGTAGGCGCACCGACATCCGGTGAAGGCGACTCCCTTATACCCGCTCTCCGTCTCTCCTGCCAAAAAAAAAAATGAATGGCATCAATCGACCCATTTCCCGATTCACAGCAACGCCTACTTGCTGCAACTGCAACTTTCGAAGCGCGATCCATTCAGAAGGAGACGCCACACGCCCCGGCACGCGTCGTTTCGCCGACGCCACGATCCTTGCGACCTCGAAACGGGAGAGCGGACGGACGAGTTCGCCCACGCCCTTGTTGTCGTCCTGACATACCGTACGATCAGACGAACCCACCCCGAACACAAGCACCCACGCCAAGGATATCGGCGTAAGAGACGTACGGAAAGCGTGATATCGGAGGCCTGGGTCCACAGAGCTTGTCGCGCCTCAAGGTACTCTGGAAGCAACCCCTCCATCGTCGACTCGAACCCGTCGGTTTCGCTCTGATTCTCGGTCTCGGGCGCTGTGCGGATGGTCAGACCATGTTGAAGGACATCGAGGAGGTCGGAGAGGGATGTCGACGCTCGGGTGGCGCGGTGTCTGGCTGCGGCCGCTTTGCCGGTATTGGTTTTGCGGCGTTTGGCACGACGGGGTTTAGTCTGGGGAGGGTGGTGAGCGCCAGATGATAGAGTTCAAACGGGAAGGGTATACGGAGTACCTCCATGTACGGTTCGTCTTGGTCGTCGGCGGATGGGGTCCATGTCGGATTGGCAGAGTGCATGGTCGAGGAACAAGTGCGAGATTTCTTATTTGGGTCTCGAGAGCCCCTGAGTTTCCGACTTTGCTTTGTTCGACTACTCAGACTCACATTCGACTGTAGGAACAACTCGACTTTCTGGTTCACAAATGCTGTCAAAAATGCAGTCTATCCCATCTGCAGCAATAGCACAAGACCTGCACTACTGTCCCAACAGTCTTTCGATCGACCGTGGTTAGTATGGTATGTAGAAATCTCTCCAACGCTCAAATGCCGGGACACTCGTCTAGAGAGGCGCAGACAAGTGACCAGGCATTTGCACCTTGGAGTCCGTTGAAAGTTGTGTGTGGCACACTGGATCTGCCATAGAGCACCAAGGTGTGGACAACCTCAGGGTTATAGACGGCAGCATGAAGTGGGACATGACTGCACAACATCGTCCTCAGAATAAAGGGATCGAATGTCAGAAAGCACAAAGGCTTCGCCTTTATGTACCTCCCACATTGACACCTGTTTGGGTTCACACAAAAGTGGCAGTATCCCCTAACGAGGACGATCTCAATATTAGAGTGCTCGTTCCCCTTTGATACATAAGAATGGATAGAAAAATAAGACAAGCAGGATCAAATCGTGTCCAAAGATCAGGGAAACAAATTGTATGATACGACATGGGGAGATCCGTTGAAATAAAGTCAGATGTGTGAAAGCGAAAGGAGCGTGAGTGAAATAAGATGCGAGCAGACGGAAAAGAGGCTGTTAAAACACGATAGCCAACAAGGAAAGTCCAGGTCGAAAGAAGTTAATCATTCATAGCCGCGTCACGGCCTTGGAGTCCAATGGCATCCCTTGAATTTTGGTCAGACATATGGTGTGCGGGAGTGAAAGAGACACGTACCAGAAGGATCGATACCGTTGCGAGCAAGAATCTGGTTGTGACGAATCAACCTTGCCTGGTCAAAGCTAATATACGCCGATGGCATCAGGACCCTATACACGCCGCTCGATGACAAACGTACTTGACGCGCTCTCTCCGCATGATCTCCAGGACCTCTTGTGTACCCCGCTCGTCAAGACCGGCTCGCGAGTCGGCGTCGTTGATGTTGGTCTCGATGTCGAACATGACCGATGTCAAACCAGCTTCGGCTTGACCGGAGAATGTGGACAGAGGGGTGTACTGGTTGAGGCCAAGGAAGGATCTGACCTTGGTGGGTACATGGGGTAGGACGGCGGCACGATAGCGGTATCCGACTGATGTGAGAATAGGAGGAGAGGGGATCAGAGGAGTGCTGAGGAGGAGACGAGTGAGAGATACTTACGCATTACCAGTAATGCAAGGGAAGCGAAGAGGGAGATGTAGAAGAACATGGAGCGTGTGCGGACGAGTATTTGAAGGGTGGAAGTAACACGGCGAGCAAGTACAAAAGTCGACTAGCGAAACAACAAAAGGCGTGGTAAGTAACACAGCCACTAATATGGTCACATGACGACATCTTGTAAATCGAATCTGGCTTTGACGTTCTCCTCAACGATGAGTTCACTATTCGACACTTTACAGGCGAGTGGATAAAACAGCGCTCAACTGACTGGCTTATCGTCTTTGCAGGCAGAATTCTGTCCACCTTTGGACACTTCTCTCCTCGCTGCTCTTATCGCAGACTTGGACCTGAGCAAGTCCTCGCCACCACCAGACCAGCTCGTCGCACTCTGCACCACCCTCAAGGAACTCGCAACACAGGCCACAGCACACCACGAGCATGAACTCGCAGACGAACTCGACTCCGCCCACCTCTCCTCGCTCTCCCTCACCACAGACGAATCCACCAGCAGCCCCGATTTCTGTGCAGAAACCACCGAATGCTCCACCGCGTCCGACTCGTCTGCCATCTCACACCAGTCATTCAGCTCCCCCCTCGGATTCTTGCAGGCCGCATTGCCACACATACCACCATCGCGGCTCAGACGCGCGCTTAGCGAAACAGGCACAGGCCACGAGGGCGACATGGACATGGAATCCGTCGTAGAAGTGTTATTAACCAACGAATTCATCCGTGAACTCGAAGAACGAGGCTTGGATGCCCTCGACGACGATGAACGGACCTCCTATACCCTCGACGACGACCTTCTCTGGAAACGTGTCGAGGCAAAAAATAAATCCACCCCGGCTAACAGAAAGGCTGCAAAGAAGAAACATGCCCGTGGAAAGACCATCCCTCTCATCGACATCCGCCAAAAGCAACACCTACCGCCCCCCGCACCTGCCGCGCTACCGGCACCCGATCCATGGACACAGCTTTCTTCCCTCTCAGAACACCTCGCGACGCTCCTCCCACCCCACCCTGCGTCCTTCTTCCAGTCCCACTTCCACTCCCCAATCTACGCCTCGCCTGCAAGAGCCCTCCGCGCCGCGCTCTCGTCAATTGCCGGCACTCAGAGCAAATCGCCATCCGATATCACCACCACCACCCCCCTCTTCACCATGCTCGACATCCTTCGCGATTCCCCCACGTACGCTTCCCTCGACGCAGAGCAGCGTTCCACCCTCTACACCGACGCCCAGCTCGCTCTCCGCGCCACACGTGGGCGCGGAGACGACGCCATCGACATCGTATGGCTCCTCCTCGAGCTCGTCCTCGACCTTGAATCCGGGACCCTCGCCATGGGCGTGTACCACGTCCCCCAATCCCCCTTCTCACCCAGCCGTTCCTCCGCCTGGATCTCCCCAACCGCAACGTTTCCGCCGCCGCTGCACGCGAGTCGCGATCGAAGTAGCAGTACCAGCGCGGCAACGCGTCAACTCCCGAGCGGACCACCACCTGTCCAGCCCCCGCCGACGTCTAAACGGAAAAGTTTCTCTTCCCCGGGGACGTCTCCAACCACGACCATACCGCGCTCATTCGAGTGGCAAACGGTGCCTCAAAAGCCGCTCAAAGGCCCACACCCACTCGCACTCCACATCCCCGCGTACGACAGCACCAATCAGAGCCGACGTTCGGTGGGGGCGGGCAAGGTCCGAGGGACGGGAAACGGGATCGGCAAGGGCGGCAAGGGCGACGTGGGCGAGTTGACGCGACCCGACTTGAGACAGCGCATGGCTGCCACTTTGAGAAAGCGGGACGAACTGCTGAGAGAGGCGTCCAAGGCGTGGAACAGGGGAAACGCGAAAACGCGAGGCGGGGAAGTCGCGCTGTATTTCGCAGAACGGGTACGTAGTGGTCGGGTTCTGGTTCTGTTCCCCCCACCATGATGGTGGTTTGCTGACCTCCCTCGCATTGATCGACAGGCACGCGAGTTCCAAGAGTTGGCACGGCGCGAGGCGCTCAACGAAGCGCGGATCATGGTCGAGTCGAAACGGTACGTGGTATTCTCCCGGGACCGTTGGTCTGCATGCGTCTCACGTGGTCGATACGATACCCATGCCACCCTCTAATAACCCCCCCTGACGTGGCGCAGTTCCGCGGCCGCGGACCACAACACTGTCGATCTCCACGGCACCTCCATATCCGAAGCGGTCGTCATCGTCAAAGAGATCCTCGAACACGAGGCGTGTTCCGCCGGTAAGTTCCCCTATCCCCACGATCGTTCATTCACTTCATTCACGTCACTCGGTGGGCGCGCGTTTTTTTTTGGACTTGGTTAGCGAACCCGTTGAAAATCATCACCGGTCGTGGGACACACTCTGTCAACGGCATCGGCGTTTTGAAACCTGCCGTTCGTAATGCGCTCGTGCGGGATGGCTGGAACGTCGGTGTCTGGGACGGCGGGCTCGTCGTACGCGGACGTACCTAGATTCACCAATCTGCTGACGACCACCACCCACACCACGAACGTTGGCACCATACATACCCATTCCGAACGACCTGGAGGACCGAATTACAAACACGCGCTCTTTTCCACGTGCCTGGCATTTGCTGCATGGCCGCTACAAATCACACTTCAAAGCTTCTTTCTCGAGTCGGCACAGCCCTGATAAGACCGTCGCCTCGTGCGGTTAGCATCCAACCGAGGTTCGTTTTACGCTTCCATCATGCCCTGGATCTATGTCTATGCTTTACGTTGTTGTTTCCTGATTGTCTCAATATCG
>JBBPQU010000790.1:0-14639 GCA_038092655.1 Boletus sensibilis
AGCACCACTGGATGGGGAGATAGGGGGGATGCGAGAGGCGAGAAACGAGGTGAACAGACGCAAGAACGTCGCGGCAGAGGGGAGAGAACAAGAGGTTCACGCGGTAAGATTTGATTGTGTGATCGGCGCAGACTGATTGAATGAAGTGCACAATAGGTGGCTCCCGTGGTGGCCGTGGTGCTCGGTTTTCGCAAGGTCTTGGAAATCAGATGTCACGACAAACGGTACGAGCATAATAGCCTGATACAATTAGCGCCTGGGTTACTCTATAATATCTTGTTCCTGTTACTGGACAAATACTAGTGGGTCTACTTGGCTGCCTCCTCATCACTCTCGTCCGAGTCTTCCTCTTCATCGTCCTCATTCGGATCCTCGTTCTCCGCTCCCCAATCAGAGATATCAAGTTTTTCGTTTCGGTAACTTTCTGGAGGGACCCTTGGGTGAAAACAAAAGATATGCGATTCACGAGATCTCACCATTCTCCTTCACTTCATACCCACCCTGCGTGACGCACCGCACTAATTCGGCCTTGTTCCCAACCCTTGTATTCCTGCCGAGAATAGAACCCTCGAGTTTTGCCCTGTACCAAGCTCAGCGGGTTGAATGAATGCACTGAGCCTCGTGCTCACCCGTCCGAGACCACGCAGTGGTCAAGCAGCACGCAACCAACGATTTTCGCCATTTTCCCGATTATGCAATGTTTTCCAATGACAGATTTCTTGATTGTCGTCTTCTCATCGACTTTTGTGAAATCACCGATCGTCGAATCAGATGAAATTGATGCTTTTGCATCAATGAGGGCTCGTTTCTGCGGGTTAACGGGTAAGGTATAAGAAGTATCATTTATAAACTATATGTGACGGTGAATCAAGATGAACACGTATGCACGTAGGGAAACTTACATGTCGGTTTGCTTCTAAATAGGCAGACAAATTATTGGTTCGAACACAATAACCGTCTTCCTCTCGATGAATAATGACACAGACTCGGAGGCTGCTTGTTTCCATGCAAACGTTGTCAGAGCCCGTGGGGCTGGGTGGCACAGAGTACGACAGCTCCCGAGCTTGTTGAACTGGTGAATATGCAGTCGAACCGTTGTATGCTGATACTTTGGTCTTTGTGGTGCTGACTGTGTGGAGTGTGGAGTGTCTCATTGGTGTGGTACGTGCCGCAAAGTTGGAAAACGAGCCAAGCACTATGAGGGAGTTTTTAAGTGGACCCAACATCAACCGGCAAGAGTCCCGTACCGCGTCCATACTTCAAGCGTTTCGTTGCTTGGTAGTGCACTTTGCACAACCAGGGGAGAAAGTCCTCCCGCAGGGAATCCAGCTCAGTTTTACGTTGCAGAGCGTCCAGTATTTCACGTTTACAGACGTAGACGTGAGAGTCCTGAAGCCTGGATGAAAGCTTTGCCCGAGGGTATCGCGAGAGTAAGTTCATCCTCAACTCGAATTCCTCTGCATTCTTGTCTGTGTTGTCAAGGGTGTCGATGTACAACAACGTTTCAGTAGAGTCGTCCCAAACTATTGGATAAGATTGCAAATAAGAGCCCCACTCATCAGGAGCTGCAGATTTTTCCGACTTGTGTGACTCGAACCAGCAACTGGTGGCGATTGCGCCATCCGAAGTAGCTTCGGAGCGGAATTTATTCAGAAGTTTTGAAAGAGGGAGCGCTGGGGGAGGAATAAAGTCGCAAGGAAGCAAGACAAAGTCTTCTTGTATGCGGCTGGAGAAGTTCCTGAGGATGGAGCACGTCCCAACACTTAGTTCCTGCGTCTCGTCGAACGACTGGATGTCAACCTGCAAAGACGAAGAGGATACCGGTGATTCGGAATGGATATAGTGCGATATAGAGGGGCGATGCGAGGAAGGACAAATAAGGAGGACGTCTGACAGTCTTGTCTGTGATATGCACTGATCATATCAGAGCGGGTCATACCTTTGATCCCAGACTGCTCGACCCAGGAGAGCACATAGTCGACCATGGGCCTATTGGAGATGGGAAGTAGTGCTTTTGGAAAAGGCTCATCGCCAACGTCACTTGTCAAGGGAAGGAGCCTGGGGACAGTAAGCACTGAGGAGGACATGGTGATGAGCTGATACTCACTCGTTCCCAAAGCCTGCAAGAATTATTGCGAGAAATTCCCGGGGAACTGACTGGACTGGGTCCACAGTGAAGTCCATCGCTTTGATGGCAACTTGAGACTACGATTCTTTGGGAGGAAGAGATGGAAGGACCTAACAAAAGATAAGACCGTAAGCAGGACATCCGAGTCATCATGATATGAGGGGAAGTAAGTTGGCGAGGGGGTCGATTGCCTTTCCTAGAATCTTGGTACTACAGTTATGATGTACATTCACTTAAGTGAACACTTTGGCGTTGGTACTTTGACCGAGCTGAGCCCACCCATTGTCGAATTGTCAGTTAGCATTCATGTTCAAAACAAGCTGATGCCCTGAAATTGGGATCCTCGTATGCCACAGATCTCAGCTAAGTAGGTTCCATTGACTCCTTGACCGGACCATCCAAAGTTCAACCCGCACTGACCAAGCTGTGAGTATTCCCTCCTCACCAGCCTCGGCATCCATTAGACCAGGAGAACCTGTAGATCAACTCAACATAAGAATCCAGAAATCCTTTCGGAAACATACCGTAGACGTGTCAATGACTAAGGAACATCCGACCCTTGGCGCGACGGCGTTGGAGAACTTTACGCCCGCCTGGTGTCTTTTTCCTCGCGAGAAACCCGTATTTCCTCTTCCTCACCCGTTGCGAGGGCTGGTACTCTGTGCCGCGCGAGGCAAAACGAACGCTGGTCATGTCGGTAAGGCGAAACGGTAGTGTCCATCTCAGGGAACTCGTTATCCTGGCACCAACAAATAAGGTGGGGTGGATCGTCCGAGTTGCTCTGACGAAGGAGGAAAATAAACTCATGGATAACATCCCGAGTGAAATAGTTGAAGCACAAGTGTTGAATATTAAATTCCCACGCTACACACCTTCGCTGCCATGGACAACCATCTTAATGAACTTTGCTACAACATCGCCTAGTTAACCTTCTTGCCACTACCACTGCACCAGCCATTCCTCGCTATCCCATTCGACCGGTTTCCTGTGAGCATGGCGCAGCCTTCCGTGCACCAGCTCTTCCGACGTCTTGAAACCGTCGGCAAGGGTGCCTACGGCTCCGTCCACAAGGGTGTCCATTTACCTACAGGCAATATCGTGGCGCTCAAGATCATCAACCTCGATACAGCAGACGACGATGTCGAGGCAATCCAGCGCGAAGTAGCGCTCCTGACCCAGCTTCGTGACGCGCCCAATGTCACCAAATACTATGGTTGCTTTTTAGATGGTCCACGTGTCTGGATCGCGATGGAGTTCGCACAGGGAGGTAGTGTTCGTACCCTCATGCAAACTTCAAAGGACGGGGTACTCGAAGAACGCTTCATCGTCCTCATCACTCGCGAAGTTCTCGTCGGACTTGCCTATCTTCACAGATCCGCAATCATCCACCGTGACCTTAAGGCTGCTAACATTCTCATCACCGCAACTGGCAAAGTCATGATCTGCGATTTCGGCGTCTCCGCTTTATCTGCTACAACGACAAGCAAGCGAAATACACTCATGGGTACCCCTAATTGGATGGCACCAGAGGTTGCCCAGCCAACACCCGTGTATGACAGCAAGGCGGATATTTGGAGCTTGGGTATCATGGTATATGAGATGGCCAAAGGTGCCCCTCCACACTCAGACCTGAGAGATGCGATCAAAGTCATGCAACTCATTGCCAAAATCAAACCTCCGAGATTGGGAGAAGGAGACGGTAGCAAGGATATGAGGGATTTCGTTTCTCATTGCCTTCGAGAATCACCTAATGACGTGTGTACCTAGAAATCGTGATTCGATCGTCTGACTAATTTCCCTGCCAGCGTCTTTCTGCGGATGAGCTCGCTAAGACAAAGTGGATCAAGTCCGCTTCAAAAATAAACATATCCGTGTTAAGAGAGCTAATCCTCAGATACGATGCGTGGGTTCAAAGTGGGGGATCCAGAGCCAGTCTTGCAGAACCTCTTGACTGGGAGGGTGAGGAAAAGAAAGAGTAAGATTTGTTCGTGGTATGGGGAGAATTCTACTCATGTTTTTCAGCTTACAAGAGATTGCTGAAGAGGACGATGACCTCTGGGAGTTTGATCCCGTTTGGCGTGATTCACTCATGAATGTACCAAATGAGGACGACGATGCGGATTTCCCCAGTTCCATTGACACACCTTCCATAGCTCCCACAGTACGCCCTGCACCAACCCGCCTACCGACCTCTTTGCGTGGCCTCTTTGATGACGGTACTGCGCCAAACGACACTCTCAAACCACTACTTCCACTCCCGCCAACGACAGTTACGCCGATGGTCACACCTCCAGTTGTGCCACTTTCTCCGTCACCCGCACGGGAGCTCACTGGTACGAAGAAGGTTGGGCTCCCTGAAGGAGTAGACGATGTCCAGTTGGCCAAATATAATGAATTTTCCTTCCCAAGTTATCAGCCTCGTTACTCACAGGATACTGCTCCTTCATTACCTGCTCCTCGCCTTTTTCCAACCAGTCCTTCACCGGTTACTAGAGCACGATCTACTAATACGGCCGATGCTGACTCTTCAGTCGAGAGCTCTCCCTCTGGAATTCCCCTTGGAAGGAAACCCAGTCTTATCCGCCAAGCTTCAGTTGCCGTTATGGAAAGTACGCCAGCATCACCCCTCATGCCTCCTGTCAGGCCATTCGCTGTACGAGATAGGAGCGGCAGTTCGTCTAGTAAAGGAAGCGACAGCGCTAATTCCACGAAAAGCTTGGTCCTACCAGGGCCGAAAGACGCGGTAAAGGTAAGGCTTATCACGTTTCCTCTCTGCTCGACCCTTCGTTGATTCTTCCAGGTTCCTTTCCTCACATCCGATCACCAAATGGGAATGACCGACTTACTCCCCCCATCTCCATTGACCATCGTTCCCAGCTCTCAACCCAGCTTCCTTTCGCCAACCCCACTCGGTTCGCATAACCTGGGTATCCGCGCAGACGCGAATGCATCAACATCATCACTTCCCAACGCGAGAAGCAGTTCGCCGCCACGCACTGACAGGCGGGGAAAATCTGGTTTCACAAAATTCTCTCATGCTACGTCACTCTCGTTGACATCGGTGCCTGTGGAGTCCACTCTTGGTCCACCTATTCAGCCGCTCGACTTTGTATCTCTCACGGAGTCGCAAGAGGCCACGAATTCTTACCTCGCTCGGACGGTAGATGATCTCACGAGATGGTTTTCTGTGATTGAGGTCGGCTTCGCGAACATGCTGGAGCAGTCAGGTGGCGACGCAATAGCGGAGGAGCAGGAGGAGACACCAACAGAGCAAGCCTCCTTCAACGCTATCAGTAGTGCAGAAAGCAATGCCCATGTGCAGCCAAGGCGTGCTATAGCAACGGAACTTCCTTGAAAAACACCGGGCTCGGATTTCTCATACTTCACGCATCGCCTGACTTGTCATCTATTGGTACCCACGGACCTTATTCATATACCCTACAATTTCCTAGTGACCTGCGCCCTGACATCTATTTGGATTATCTATGGCGACCTCAGATATAGTTGTGCGTGCTCAGGTATCCCGCGATAACCTCTACTGCCTGTTTTACGTCACATTGATCGGTTTTGATATGAATTTCAGGGTGCTCTGGGGCCTCGTATGGTGCCGATATTCCAGTGAAATCTGATGTTCGCAGATGACACTCGTGTTGGAGCAACGTGAAATCGGCTCACCTTTAATCTCTCCAGCACGGGCTTTCTTGTACAAGCCTTTGGGGTCACGCTGCTCTACAACAGAGAGAGGAGCATCGATGAAGACCTCGACAAAGGACAGATTAGCCTTCTGATGGAGTTCGCGAGCTATTTCCCGGTCCGCACGATAAGGAGATATGAAGGCGGTGATCGTAATACAACCTGCGTCTGCAAATAACTTTGAGACCTTGGGAAATATTTCATCTGTCAGATTAGATAAGTCGATATTCGCCGTGTCTCGTACCTCTCCGATTCGTCTGATGTTTTCGTTTCGGGAGTTCTCGTCGAAGCCGAGATCCTTGTTCAATCCGAAGCGAATGTTGTCCCCGTCGAGGCGGTAGGAGAATGTATGCTGGTGCAAAAGATGCTGCTCGAGAGCACAAGCGATGGTAGACTGCGGGTGCAGAATTACAGACCGACTGAGTTCCGAGAAGAGCCGATGGTGAAGGTGCACCAACCTTTCCGCTCGCGCTCAGGCCAGTTAGCCAAATTGTGACTCCTTTCTGTTTGAGCAACTCGAATCGCTCGGCGGCGCTGACAGAGCCTAGCGACCGTCAGTCTTTCTGAAGTGTCAAGCCCAGGTATGCCTACCCTCATGAAAAGTGATGTTAGTGGCCATGGTCTAGAGACGATATCCTGAGAGGAATTGATTGATCATTCGACAGTGCCCTTTTATGTTGATTTTCCACTCGTCTCAGGGTGGTCTTTAGGTGGTTCCAAGACCAGATCTTGAGAAAGACTGACCGGTTGCATCCGACATGTGTCTACGGGCAAACTATCAAACTGTCCCACTGAGTGGCGTACCGGCCGAAGTTGCCGAGGCCGCTACCTACTTTGCAACTCACACGATGACGTAACGTTGGACAGGAAGTAGGTTTACACCTAAGCTATATCATAGCGTAGTCAGCCAATCTATCCTGTTCCTGTTACAAGAGAATGCCTGATTGTAAAACAAAAGGCCGAGATAACCCACTGCAAAGTCCCTCATCTACGAGAACAAAGTTGGTATCGTAACAATCAATGGTAAACCAGCGAAGCCCAAACATCACAAAGTAGGAGAGGTGCATAACCAAATAACGGACTTCTTGACCGCCTCAGTGACTTGCTCTGTGCTCAGAGGCTGATCTACCGGGGGACAGTGTAGAAAAAGCACTTTAGTCGTCGGCTTGTCAGTCTTGGGGATAGAACGTCTACTCTCCGCCAAGGAGCAATAGTAGATGAAGTCGCACAAATAATGACCAGCATCTAGGGAAGAATAAACTTGCTGCAAAAAAGACAAATAAACGAAAGAAGTACATGGATCAGGTGTTCACAAAGTAACGTCGCAGATGAAGAACAATACGCTCACCTCGACGCCAGATTTTTTAAGATGATGTACAAGTTTTTCGACCTCGACGTCGGTATAGATCTCTTCCGGAAATGATTCATATCCCTTGCCGAATCCACGTTTCGGGGGTTCGCCGCCGTCAATAGGGCCTTCGATATCATACCCCAATCGTGCCCTTTCCATCCGTTCTGCCGGTGAAGGTTGAGAAGGAACCCGAGTGGCCTCTTCACGCGCAACACGGACGACGGGCGCATGACACCCCTTCGCGTCCTTCATATTATAACCGAGTTTGTGACCAATTCTTTCGATCCGCAGTGGTCCCCGACCAGCGACTCCTACATGGAGAACAAGGTCATAGCCATGTGGGGGAGGGGGGGAAGCATTTTCTATCGGGGGGAGAACAGGGGGACGGGCGTGGAGACCTGGAACGATGGACAACACATCCTCGTATGTGACGGGTACATTGAGGGCTGTTATGCGAATTTCGCGGAGTGTTGTCGACGGATCGGAGATTGGGGTGGATGAGGGGAGATTTTGAGGATCGTCGTGGGTAACTGGTTCTACTGGCACCTCGACGTGCATGACGGCGTTATGCAGAGGCTGGACGGCCAGCCAGGAAGGATTGACGGCGTAGCGCGAGAATGGCTGGACCCGGTGTCAGGTGCAAGCAAGATGGATGAAATAAATCAAACTACTGGGTAAGGGGGACTCACACCAAAGCCGGTAACGAGGACAAAGTAAGGACGAGGCTCGGTAATGGACGATGTGTGTACCCCGTTGACAGCTGCCATGATGATGACCTCGGACAAAGAGCACAAAAAACACAAACCTCACGACCCTGCCTTCCGTGGGAATTTAGTACCCGGGCGAGGCCGGCCGGGATGCTTCGCCTTCAAACTCCGCCAGTCCCTTCCTCTCCCAGTCGCGGTGTAGTCAGTCTGTCCAATGTTGTCCTCAACCTTCCGCACCTCCCTCGTCGCGTCCACCCACGGACGGCGGGCGGCCTCGTCTATCGCACTCAAGTACTCCAACGCTCTCTACTCTGCAGCTCTCGCAAAGTCGCCTCAGGTGCTCTCCAAAGTACAGACCGAGCTCAATACCATCTCGAAATCCATTGCCGAAACCCCCGAGCTGAACGCCTTCGTCTCAAATCCGACGCTTTCAGCAAAGGATCGCGCCACTGGTCTGGCTGCACTCTATTCAAAGGCAGAGGGCCCAAAGAAGGAGCCAGTCTCCGACGTCACCAAAAACCTCTTTTCCGTCCTTTCAGAAAACGGCAGACTGGGCGAGAGCCAAGGCGTCATTGAGGGCTTCAATGCGCTTGTTGCAAAATACAAGGGAGAGTTGGAGGTCATCGTCACGTCGGCCGCACCACTCCCAAAGGATGCCGCTGCCAGGCTCGAGTCGATTCTCAAGTTGTCGCAAGCCGCGCAACACGCCAAGTCCCTGAAAGTGCTCAACAAGGTTTGCGCTTTAGCATTCCCCAGCTCGTTCTTGCTTCATCGTCATCCAGGTTAACCCCTCTCTCATGGGTGGGATTGTGGTAGACTTTGGCGACAAAAGCATTGACCTCAGTGTGTCGTCCCGCGTCAACAAACTGAACAATATCCTCCAAGGCAAGTCTCGTTGCGCAGCAGGCTTCACATGCTCATACCCATTATAGAATCAATATAACGGGAAGGATGGTTGGAACACTTGGTTGTGAGGCCTTGAGGGGTCGTCAGTTGTCGCATCAGTGCGATACCAGGTATAAGAGTTGAATGCCTGCTTACTATGTGTCCCCTTGAACAACCCTATTTGACCTTGGGACACTGTGCGCCAAATGCAGAAGCTAATAGACCTGCTACTCCATTTCATGAACTTGAGAGCCGTTAACTTGAGGAATGTCGAGGAGTCGAGGACCGAACAGTTCCTGGTTGAATGTCTGAGTGAGCGGAGTATTTCGGGCCGAAATTCTGCGACCCTTGAACGTAATACGGTATAGTGACTCGGAGTACTACTTCAATGGAGCAATCTCTCCTTGAAGTGAGCCAGTCGGTCTTCTCGAGAAGTTCCAATCGTCAGTGTCGTGTGTATCGGCAAAGCCTTCTGGCTAGATTCCAGTAAGGTGTCGCATGACTTCTGGTATGTTATTGGATTATGTGCATCGGTCTCGTCTACTGACCACCTCCTCGAAGCCTCGGTAACCTGGTCAGTGGTCGAGGCATTTCTCATCATAGTCATAGTGCAGAGATTTAGTGTTGACCTGTCACAGCCCCGCATGTTCGTGCTCTGTTCTCGAGCGGGACATTAACCACCACCTGGATAGTGGATGCTCAGAACATAAACTGAGTACTGGAGGCCAGTTACATGCCAAAGAGGAACCAAAAGGCAAATTAGCTCCAATATTCTCTCAGGGCCAAGGAAGTGACTTGAAACCACCTCACACATCGACCATCTCCCCCGAGATGAACTCTGAAGGACCATCCAAGAAGAAACGAAAAATCGAGGTCTCGCACTTGGCCAAGACGCAGCCCGCGTCCGGTAGTCAAAAACATACCAACAAGCGAGCATTTGATGCAGCCGCGAAAATTAGCACACCCATGGCAGAAAGGCTTCGTCCACAGAGTCTTGATGAGTTCGTCGGACAAAAGCATTTGACTGGACCCCATTCATTGCTGAGGAACTTGGTCGGATCCGGAAACTTGGGTGGCATCATATTTTGGGGCCCACCGGGGTGAGTGAGCATCGTTCACCCGACGAGGTATGGACTCATGTCAAAACAACGCAGTTGTGGAAAGACAACTCTTTCGAGACTCCTAGCTAGAGAAGCAAATTGCATTTTTAAAGAGATGAGCGCTACCTCGTCAGGAATCAATGACGTTCGTAATATCTTTGAAGAAGCAAAGGGGTCTTTGGCGTTGACGGGGAGGTATGCAGTGACTTATATCATGATGTTCCATTGACTACATCTCTAGCAGGAAGACCCTTCTGTTTTTGGATGAGATCCATCGTTTTAATAAATCTCAGCAGGTATGTTTATCCTCCTTCCTAGATACGCTGATCTCAACGGATTCTAGGATATCTTTTTACCATACCTCGAGAAAGGCCAAATCCAGGTGATTTACCAGTTGCTGCGCCACCACGCTGCGTGATAGTTATCATATACATCCAGATGATAGGTGCGACAACGGAGAACCCATCCTTCAAGTTAACGGGAGCTCTCATGAGTCGTTGTCGGTCCGTGAGATCAAATGTCTACTCGTAACGTCTGACGCCTATTTAGCGTGTTCACACTGGAACGCCTCACAGACGAGGAGATGCGAAAAATTATTTCTCGTGCAGTGGAGCGACTTTCCTGCACGAATGAGACAGTCGCGTCATCGGCTTTGCAACAGCCAACTAGCTCCCAAGGTTCTGACCAGCCCTCCGCCACTCAAGGATCGGCAGAATCGAGCAACATTGAAGGTCCATATCCGTCCTATCCCCAATTGACACCTCGCATCATCACATCACTCATATCCCTATCCGCCGGGGACGCGCGAACAGCACTCTCTCTACTGGAGCTCGTCTTTGCATCGAAAAACAGCATCCAAGAAGAGGAGCTGCTTGCTTCGTTACGACAATCGGTGTCCTGCTCGTACGATCGGACAGGTGAAAGTCATTATGACATGATTTCTGCTCTTCACAAGTCTGTACGCGGTAGTCAGGGCAATGCGGCAATGTATTGGCTGGCACGTATGCTGACTGCTGGCGAGGATCCCTTATACATTGCCCGAAGGATGGTTGTCTGTGCGAGCGAGGATATCGGGCTCGCGGATAATCATGCGTTACCATTGGTGAGTCACTTCTACGGAAATTATCGTATAATTGCTCATGACAGATCCACAACTGTTAGGCAATCGCGACTTTGCATGCTTGTCAACAGGTTGGAATGCCGGAATGTCGCATTAACTTAGCCCATCTCGTTGCTTATCTCTCTGAAGCTCCAAAGAGTACACGTGCGTATGAGGCCTATAATTCAGCCGAGGTAGCAGCGAAACTGGATGCCACCGCACCGGTCCCAATGGCGGTGCGGAATGCACCTACGGTGTTCATGAAAGAGCTCGGTTATTCTGAAGGATACAGATATAATCCTCATTATGTGTGAGTTCTCCCAATTGAAGCTCGATTTGAATCATCCTGACGGTCTTTCAAGGCACCCTGTACATAATGATTATCTACCTCCCACCTTTCGAGGGGAGATGTTCCTGAGGGAACCTGACGATATGTCCAATAAGGTATGGGACGAGGATGCCCTCGTGAAGTGGGAGACAGAATGCAATGGAGGACGCCCTTGGTCCGGCCGCCCTGCTGTTTCGCCATCTCGGCGGAGGTCTCAACCGATCCCTTGACTCATGGACTTTGATCAGGTGCCAGTCGCTAGCTCGGGTACCGATAACCGCGTGTATCAGCATACCTATTCTAGTCCAGCTGTGCTTCATGACTGGTCACATTTCTGCGTGGCTCAGATGGGAATGTAACAATAGGCTGCGAAGTGAATTTGTGCCTGTTGGTTCGGCTTGACCGGATGCAATGAGCCTGGAAAGACTTAGTAGTACCCTGTGGGGTCGCTGATGCGGCTGCAACAGGCAACCATGAAGGTACGTACTTATGTATGTATTTTTGAAATACTCCTGCGTACTAACGCCACCTATTTATTTATAGTCCGTTTTTCTACGAGGCGATGAACGGATTTCATCATCTGAACTATGTACCACATGCATTTTGATATCTGCCGAGCATGGACCAGAATGTTGGTGAGATAACTTGGAGATAACAGCATTTAACGCGATTCGGTTCTCAGCTTTCCCCTGGATGGAGTAATGATTTATAAAAGATGCAGCGGTTTCCCCGTCCCCCCCACTGCGGTGGCCCACCCTGTAGTATGGCTCACCCAGGAGGTATCACTGATGTTCCCGAACCACCCCTTTACCGTGGTAACGAAACTCCGAGCATCAGCGACGAGAAGTCCTATCACGAGAAGCATGATGTCGAGACCGCGTCCGCCGAAGCCGAGAGCACCGACGCTGTCTTACAGGACGAACGTGACATCGCGACCCATGTCATCTCCGTTTCGGATGACCCGAGTCTAAACCCCTGGACTTTCCGTGCCTTCTTCATTGGCATTGGACTTTCTGCCTTCGGAGGGGTTCTTGGTGTGTGATATCATTCCCGTGGAGGTCCCTCACTTATGACTTTCAACAGCTGAGATATATTATTTCAAACCGGTGGGTCAAGTCCGCTGTTGCAACTACATTCTCTTTATCATTATCGCCAGCAAACGGTGCTTGTTTCCCTGATGTTTCTTGCTGTTGTATCGTATGTATTGGGAATCTTCATGGAAACCTTTATTCCTCGCCATCGCTACTTGAGGTGGCTGAACCCAGTAAATCATTTATCATACCTGGATTTTTCGTCTGATTCTGAACACGTGTCGACAGGGACCATTCAACAAGAAAGAGAATGCCTTCGTTATCATCATGGCCAGCGCAGCGGCGAACTCCGCCCTCGGTACCGAAGTCCTCGCAGTCCAGCGTTTGTACTATAACATTACTCCCAATGTCGGCGCTTCGATCTTCCTCCTCTTTTCGAGTCAGCTGCTGGGTTACGGAATCGGTGGAATGATGCGCTGTATGTACTCATCCAGACACTTGACCCGGATGTTTGAACTTATTGCACCTGTGCAGCCGTTCTGCTGTACCCATCCAAGATGTTATATCCTTTAGTGCTTCCCCTCATCTCGATGTTCGATGCCCTGTACGAGAATGGACAGGCAGCAAAGAGAAAACTCAGGATGTTTTATTTCGTGTTTGGCGCGTAAGTTGTTCGATGACAAGTTTGAAAGTATGTATCTCTGAAATCTCTGACTCAATGACGAACAGGATATTTATCTGGGAGCTTTTCCCCGAATGGATCTTCCCGTTGCTCACTGGGTTATCCATTTTCTGTTTGGCAAACCCAAACAGCCCCGCGTTCTCCCGTGTTTTTGGTGGCACCAACGGTAATGAAGGTCTTGGACTACTGTCTATCTGCTTCGACTGGCAGGTAAGCGCCACTTGCAGCTTTCTGTCATTCTTGTAACCCCTGTCCTCTACAGTATATCTCGGGCGGTGTCAATCCGATGACCATTCCTCTCAAAGCGCAAGTAAGTCTGCGTTCACCGAACGACTCACGCAATTTTAACTTCCATTCAGTTATCCAACTTCATTGGCTACCTTCTCTGCATGTAAGTTAACTTCCCGAGATCTGCATAACATGATGACATGACTCGACTAGGGTCGTTTTTGTTGCAGTATATTATAAGAACATCTGGCAGGCGCAGAATTTCCCATTCGTAGGTCTGATCCAACGAATCGTTTAGCATGCGTTGATCGCCTTTCTTCGCTAGCTCTCTCAACTGCTTTACTATGAGAATGGCACGCAGTATGATCAGACGCTGATTCTCAATTCAAACTACGAGGTCGACCCAACTTTACTTGCGGAGCAAGGGCTTCCTTGGTATTCCTCTACGTGGGTGATGTACTTACTAACCACAAATCTGGGACTCGCTGCAACGTTCACGCACCTCCTTCTCTGGAACATGAATGACCTTCGTTCCGCATGGAGCTGGGCGAGCCCTCGGGCCCTCAAGGAATCATGGAAGACGTTCAATTGGAAGTTCTGGCAGAATGACGGTATGAGGAATGCGGATGAGAACCAGGAGCTTGACCCTCATTATCTGGAGATGCTCAAAGTAAGTCACTTGCGGCCCGTCCGGAAGCAACTCTGACCAAGAAAAAAAAGTATGCGGATGCACCAAATAGCTGGTATTTCGTAACATTCCTGCTGTCTGCCATTGTTGCTTTGGTCGTTATTTACAAGACGGACTCCACGCTACCCTGGTGAGTTGTATTTTAGTGGTCGCATTACATGATCAATGAACCCTTGTCTATAGGTGGGGCTTTGTGATCGCAACATTGCTGGCTACGTTGTCTATTCTCTTCTTTGGAGCACTTTATGCCATCACTGGATTTGGCTTTATCATACAACCGTAGGTATCAGTGTCATTCATGATACGAACATGACACTAACGGGAGTAAAGGTTCGTGCAAATGATTGGGGGATTCCTACATCCTGGCAAGCCAATGGCGAACATGTACTTCGTGCTATACAGCTATAGTAAGATTACATGGGTTTATCAAACATTAGGTAGGCTGAAGCGATACTGGCAGATACTGTGACACAGGCATCGTTGCTACTCCGGGATCTCAAGATTGCTCAATGTAGGTCCACGTTTTGCTATCTTCTTGAGTGGATTTATCTCACCTTTGGCAGACGCGAAACTTCCTCCCCGTGCTGCATTTACGGCCCAAATTATTGGCACCCTCCTTGGCGCCGTACTGAACTTTGGTAAGGGGGATCAAGTAGTTATCTGAATCTAGCCAATATTCACGTTCACGCAGTGTTGATGAACTCGATTATTGATAATCA
>JBBPQU010000791.1:0-14610 GCA_038092655.1 Boletus sensibilis
GGAGAGCCTTGCGCTTTCGGGTGGTTGGCGCTGCGGTCGACCCAACAGGGGATGAGAACAACCTGGTGATGTTAATTCGTAGAACCGTGATAATTGTGGATTGCACTTACATCCAGGTACTTTCGGCAACACCACCCAGCCGACCGAGCAAGCAACGTCGCCGGATTTCTTCCTGACCCAGTTTCTGAATCTGATCTCTGGTAAGTTTACCGCCCGGGACTTGGGCATCCTTGATCTTGACCGGGGTGGATGTCAATGATCTGAGGCGGACGCGATCGTATAGCGCTTGACGTCGGGAGGTGCTTGGAGTGGATGGTGCAGTCTGGGCATCGGAGCCACGCTGGTGGACGGGTGTTGTGGGCAGTGCGTCAGATGTTTCGGATTGCAGGCGTTTACGAGCAGGGGTCTGTGGTGTGAGGAGTCCCGCGAGAGGATCGACATGCTTGAGTCGAGAGGACGGGGTGCGAAGGAGAGAGGCGGAAGGTTCGCTGGAGTGGGTTTTCGCGATCGGAAAGGGGACAGGGAATTCGCGAGATACATTGGTGGTTTTTCGGGAGAGGTTGGAAGGAGACCTGGAGGGAGAGGAGGGGCAGGAGGGGAGGATGTTTGCAAGGACGGCTGCACCCTTTGGAGAAGCGGATGCAAGCACCCGGGTGAGGGACGAAGGCTGGATGGTGTGAATGGCGAGTTGAGGGAGGTCTGCCATAGGGACATTTGGGATTGGGGTGGTATCGCGGTGGTTCTGGGAAAAGCAAGGTGAGTTGGGGAAGGGGCGGAGAATGGAGGAAAAGGAGTACGTCGATCCAGGATTCGAGCTTTGAACGGAACTCTGCGCGTCGCTTGTCTGCATCCGCGGTCCACCTTGCGACGGCAGCCATGCCACCGGTCATACCCTTGTCGATGTCCATCTCGACCTCGATGCCGATGCCGTATACAGGGACGCGTTTTCCGGCTGTCTTTGAGTAATGAGAGGTGGGACTGAGGACGAAGCCCATTGAACCACGTGTCCAGTCCTTTGAGGGGACAGTTGGAACGAGGAATGGATTGGAATCGTCTTGGGTGGGGGTGGAGACGGGGAGGGATGTGGGGTCCCATTCCCAGGTCCAGCAGAGACGCTTGAGATCTTCCTCGCCGAATCTAGTTGTCAGGCCAGAGTAGGTGGCGATGGAGACGTGATTGAGGACGTTGCGAATGATGCCTGTGTGCTCTGAAGGGGAGACGGCACAAGTGGCGAGGGCGTGAGAGAGGGCATGTTGAAGGGCAGAGTGTACGTTGTTGAGTCGTGAGAGATGAGTAGGCAATGAGCGTGTGGGAGTGCGGGGAGGGGAAGGGAATGAGAATTTGGGTCTCTTTGGTGTTGCTTCGTCGTCTGAGCTTGAGCAGACGCGTTTCTTTACGCGGAGAGTGGTGTAGAGGGACATTGACAATGTGGCAAATCTTCAGTCGCGTGTTTGATCGAGACACGTGCACGTGATATATTCCCAGCCTCGACTGACCCCCTCCTGCTGAAAGTTAACACCCATCATGGATGGCCATCCTCTGTAAGTCCCCTCCCTCGTCCTCCTCGTCCTCGCTCACCGTCACCCTCACAGTCGCACGTCCCTCTTTCGTCTCTCATGTACGTCTCCTCCTCCCCTCCCAATGTTCGAATACCAACACCTCATTTTAGCCGAAATTGATGCCCAACTTGTCAAAGAGCGCGACTACATCGCCCGTATTGATGAACTCTCCACAAGCTTGGGTGCTTTCCGTGCAGCCTACACAAGCTCACAGGACGAGCTCAAACGCAAAGCAGACGAATCCGCCGCCCTCCTCGCAGAACTCCACGCGTTAAAGGTCTGTCCTCCTCTCTTCTTTCCCACGCTCACACTCACCCCTGTCCCAAGGGGCACGAGAAACGCGTCATCTGTCTCCTCGATGGCGACGGCACTATATTCGCCGCCGATCTCATCACAAAAGGCCAAGAAGGTGGCCTCGAGGCTGCCAGGTTGTTGACAGAAAGAGTACGCCACTACCTCGCCTCCGACCTCGCACACGAAAAATTCCACTTCTGGGTCTACCTATTTTACAACAAGCGTGGCCTCCTCGAAACATTTGCCAGAGTCGCCCTTTCTGCCGCAAAACAAAAGTTTGATGACTTTATCATCGGCTTCAATCAAGCCGCAGAGCGCTTCCTCATCGTCGACGTCGGCGGTAGCAAGGAGGCTGCTGATGCTAAAATTAAAGGTCACTTGCCTTCTTCTCCCTTCTAGATGTCTTCCGTTTCCTCACCCTCCGCACGTTCCACCGCAGTTCATCTCCAAGATAATATTCGCCTTCCCCAGACCCACAAAATTATATTTGGAGGTATCCGTCTTCCCTTCTTCTTCCATCCTCGTCCGCCGAACTCTTACTAGGATCCCACGACAATGGATACGTCAATGTCCTTCGTTCCGTCATCACTGAAGGTTTCCGTGACAAACTCGTTCTAATGCCTGGCTACTCCGAAGTCGCTCTCGACATCAAAGCACTCATGCTTCCCGAACTTCGCATCCCAGATTTATTCATGACTTCCAAACTCGTTCCCCCCTCCTACACATCTATTGCTTCCGGTCCTCCTCCTGGCCTACCTATCACTCCCAGGCTAGCAGCACCGAATCCCCAGATATCCAATTCATCAATAACACCAGCTCACACTCCCGCAGATTTTACCAACTCCAGTCCGAGACGTAACTCAATTCAAACTTATAAATCAGCGCTCCAAACCAGCCGCAATGATCCCATTCCATATGAACCAAGCGATAGCAGCGGTTCTACAGATGCAATCGATGCTCACCCGGCGCAACTCATTCACTTTACTCGCAGGTTGTCGTCGCCAGGGAAGCGGCGCGTCAACCCCAAATTAGTTGAGGTTCTAGCCTTGTGCCAACTCCTGACTGACTGACCCTTTTGCGACATCTTATCAGCCCTTGTCGAAGCGTTTGTTCATCCCCACAAGTCATTCATTGTGGTCTCTAACTCGTGGCTACAGATACCCCTGCACCTTGCACCCTGTTTTACCTTGCACAGTGCCGACATGGTTCAGATTGCAAATATGGTCATGACTATCTACTTGACGAAGAACACTATCAAGAGCTAAGTGAGAACGCTAAAAAGACACCTTGCAAGATCACCAATGAGGGTCTGCTCTCTCCCATTCGTCCATTCTCTGTGCTTCTCATCGGTCTTCATAGGTGGAATCTGTCTATTTGGCGATGACTGTGTGTATGGACACGTATGCCCCCAAGGAACGACGTGTTACTACCTCAAACTCGGGAAATGCAAATTCCAAGCCGGTCGGTATTCAATTATGTCATGGAACAGCTCTCTTAGACCCTGTATAGCTGGAATGCACCGGCTGCCGAACACTTGAATTCATACTCGCTCGTTTATCGAGGACACGGTGTTGAGTTGTTGAATGTCGTCGAGATCTTTGCCAAGCTATTTGTACATATATGAACTTCACCAAATTTTTTTTGTTTTTTTTCTCAGGGTTCGCGTCACCAGACCAGGGTTCGCGCGCGGCGAGCTTAAATGAATACGTCAACGCTGATGGAACTTTCCATTGACGTACTCAACCCTCCACTATGATTCGCGGCGATGGGGAACCGAGAACTATGCATTGGCAGGTTCGCGTGACTCGGTCATCTTTACTGAAATCGTGTCATCTTCTCCAGCTCGAGCCTCGAGCTCAATATGCTTCCCTTATCGGCTGGCAAAAACCCCGCGATATAGCCTGATTAACTACTCATAGACGCTAGTCATCGTCCAGCTGGCTTCCATTCTTTAAAAAGGGTCGCCCGGCTTTTGCCCGCTATTTTCTTTTCACCCTGCTTGCCTTTATTATGGCAGCTCCCCAGGTCACTGAGGTCAGCCAACAGGCTTGGTAAGTGTGGTAGATCCTGAGCATTGTGCTACAGGCCTTGATTCGACGGTCTCGTTTTCTGCTTGCAAGGGATGAGACGATCACGCGACTGTTGAGTATGTCTCACACGCAGTCAAACCCCGCTTTGGGCACGCTGACACGTCTTGACAGCCCTCTCCTCGACGACAATTAAGCGAAACGTCGATCTGGAGAACCGTCTAGCAGAGCTAGAGGTTGAGCTAGCAGTATGGAAGCAAGCTCACGCTACAGCACTCGAGGGGGCGGAACGGGAGGCAAAAGCCCTTAAAGGAAGGCTCGCCTCTCTCAACAGTCAGGTTGCATCCATGGAGTCCCTGATGGTCCGTCTTTTTCGTGACACCTTGATGAGACCGGTCTCATCGTCGCTCCCGAACAGAGCCAGAGCTTGTTAATTCTCTGCGTCGTCGACGGTGATGCTTGTGTATTCACCGAGTCCCTCCTCAGGCAAGGTCATGAAGGTGGTCGCCAGGCTGCTCAGCAGCTGACCAAGGCAGTCGCCGAGTATTTAACCAACCAAGACATCCATGTTTTAGGACATCTGTCCTTTTGGATTACCATTTATTATAACAGGATAGGACTCGCCAGCGTTCTCGAGCGCCATCAACTATGTACCCCTGAACAGTTAGAGGCCTTCACAATGGGCTTTAGCCAGGCGTCTCCAAGATTCTTGCTGGTGGATGTCGGGTATGGCAAAGATGCTACATTTACAAAGATAACAGGTCTGTTGCGTATTTTCTGTGCTTCGCAACCTCTGTATTCAATCTGGATCAAAGAATATCTGCAAACCTACGTTCGTTTTCCACAGACACAGCGGATCTTCCTTGCTGGTGAGACGCTCCGTCACATCAGGCAATTGGCAAGTGATTGACGCAGATGCAGGTGGTTCCGATAGTGCATACGCGTCGACAATTGCCACACTCCAGGGCGATGGCTTGGTGGGCAAACTTACATTCCTTGAAGCGTCGGGTGCTGGTGCGAACGAATCTCCTCGACTCCGCTTACCTACCCTATACGTCGACAATATATTCATGACGCATCAAGCCACACCGCCCCCCAGCGCCACACATCACCCCCCTCCTTTGAATATCACTGGTCTTAGTCCCTCTCACGTAACTGGTGGTTTACCAACACCACGTTCTCCTCCCAGTGTACCAACACCCTCGACCGGCAAGTTGATTGACCCCAACTTGGCAAGTATATGACTGGTGGTACTCGAGGTTGTGCTAATTTGTGTTGATTTGTACGACAGCCGCTTCACAAACGTCCGTCGACGGTCTCTTTCCTGAGTTTGCCAGACTGACATGCACCTAAGCAGATTCTCCTCCGCCTTGTAATGAATTTTACCTGATGTCCTGCACTAAAGGCGTAAGTAACCAATGTTGCTGGATGTTGGTCTGACGCTGAGGCACATACAGGGGACCTGTAAATACTCACACGACTATGTGCTAACCCCGGATCAATTGGCAACTTTGGCTTCCAATGCTAAAAAGGCCCCCTGTAACTTTCTTAAAAATGGTATGGTGCCTGATGGACGAACTGCGGCGCGTTTACTTATATGTGCTATCAGGCCTCCAATGCCCATATGGCGACCGCTGTTGCTGGGGTCACATCTGCCCGAATGGTTCTAAATGCTTCCACCTGAGCAAAGGCAAATGCTGGTTTAAAGGCGGTACGTGTGTCCCATGAAATCAGGTTGCGTATGCACTCAGCGATGTGATTCTGGCCAGAGGGCATGCACGACGTCGCCTCGCCGCAATTGTCGAGCCTCTGATACCCTTTAGTAGTTTGCGAGACCACGCGCCTTCGTGCAATGCGTGTGTATTAGAATATTCGGATCCCACGTTCGTGCTTTTAAGGCGTCCACTCTTTTTCAGCTATTGTGCAGATATGTGTACCGTCACGGTTATACCACTTTCACTCGTTTTCTTGATGTAGTACTGGTCTGGATTTCTTGTTTCTTTTTCATTTTTTTGCGATAGCAATTTAGTCGTAAACCGGTGTCGGGCTGGGTTGTGTGATTAACAACCGTGTGAAATCGATGATAACGACCAACAACGCGGATTCAACGCTCTCTACCACCCTTTCTCTCTCCCAGCATGGCTTCAGTCAGTCCTCGTATTCACTCTGCCGCCATCGACTGACCAAATCTCCCTTCAGCACAATGAACAGGACGATCTCGCACCATCCGTCACCCCAGGTGGGTCAAGCGCGCCAAGCAGCGCGCCACGGGTCCCATCTGATCCCGATTTCCAGGCTACAGGCCCACTGCTGCGAAGAGCGCCGAAGAATACGCCAAACTGGATGCCAATGACGAAAGTCTCGCGCGCTGGAAAGCCAGTCTAGGCATCGTCCCCGGTGGACCCAGTGGCGACACCAGTCTCCCCAAGGTAACGCCTGCTCATTCACATCGTCCGTGGAGTGGCACTCGTATTCAACGCGTTTTCTACCAGGTCACTGTGCTGACCCTTGAACTCGTCTCGCCCACGCTTCCTCCAGGCAAGAAGCTCGTTTTCGACCTCGCAGATACGGCAAAGCTCGCGGATACCAAGAAGAATCCCATCATCATCAAGGAGGGTGTCGAGTACAAGTGTGTATCATCCTTCTCGCCGTCGTCATCTATCTAACATTTCATCAGTGTGCGCATCACGTTCAAAGTGAACCATTCGATCATCTCGGTATGTTACTCGTTTACTCAGATCTCGCAGTGGATATACTTACGGGGGCTATTAGGGTGTCCGTTATTTGCAACTCGTGAAAAGAGCTGGTGTCACTGGTGAGAACCCGCGCGCCTAATCGGTGAATGATCTGTTCGCTAACCTATATTTAGTGGACAAATTAGAGCAGATGCTTGGTTCTTATGGCCCTCAGGGAGAGGCATACGCCAAGAACTTTGATCCCGAAGAATCACCGTCGGGTGCTCTCGCTCGCATGGGTTCATTCAATGTCAGGAGTCGTGTCGTCGACGATGACGGCGAAGTCTATGCCGGTATGTCCCCTGATGCTCGCAAGCAATGCCCAAGTTTTGACGTGCAGAATGGACAGACTGGGAGTGGTCTTTTAAGCTCGCGAAAGAGTGGTGAACGATTGGCGTCGTTTTTTTTTTCCTTTGTTTCTGCATCATTCTCGGGCATCCTTTGCATACTACAACTCCGTATTGTCCTGCATGTACTCCTCTCATTTTCACTTTGTATGTTTAAGAGTTGTGTCTGGCTTACACCCATTCCTATTTTTCTTTACCCCTGACGCGAATTCGTGAGGCCCCGCCACGTGGGAGGCCAAGTTTGTGTGTGCACCACATTGCGACATGTCCGCCTTGTTGGCGAGCAGACTCGTCTTGCGAACGGGTTCGCTGTCGTGGTCCACACGAAACTTGGTGCTTCGCTGCAGTCCAAAATCTTGCCTTGCAGCAAAACCAAGCACCGCCATCGCACCAAGGCCACTCGTTCGTTGTTCTTCCAGTGTTACCCCTCCGACGACATGGGTCGACCGCTTTCCAGCCAGCATACGACCGTACATCTATCTAACCAGGATTGACAAGCCCATCGGGACACTCTTGCTCTTCTATCCATGCGGTACGTTCCCTCCGCGCGTCCCGTCGGTATCTCTTCCACTGATAGTACGCTCATACCCAGCGTGGTCCATCACCATGGCTTCCTACGCGCACGAGGCGCCGCTCACGACCTCGCTCACATACCTCGGTCTATTCGGTCTCGGCGCCCTCGTGATGCGAGGCGCAGGCTGCACCATCAACGATATGTGGGACAAGCATCTCGACAAGGCAGTCGGTCAGCTTCTCAATCCCCTTTCCACGAATTGCGTATTCACGATCGTGACTTTTAGAGAGGACGTGCACGCGACCGCTCGCGCGTGGTGATATTACGCGCCGCCAAGCGCTCGTCTTCCTCGCGGGACAGTTGACGGTCGGGTTGGGCGTCTTGCTGCAGCTGAACACGTACAGGTAACGGCGATCCACCGTCGCACCTCTATTTTATATTTATATTCTTCCCATAGTATCCTCCTCGGCGCATCGTCCCTCTCCATCGTCACCATATACCCACTGATGAAACGTATCACATACTGGCCACAAGCCGTCCTCGGTACGTGAGCCAGCCAAAACGCGAACGTTTCCAAGCTCACCCCCGAATTCCGGCCGACGCCGACGATTTATAGGCTTGGCTTTTAACTGGGGAGCACTCCTCGGCTGGTCTGCAATCGCGGGTGCGACCGACTGGAGCGTCTGTTTACCCCTGTACGCAGGCGGGATATGTTGGACGTTGGTCTACGACAGTATCTATGCCCACCAAGTAAGTCGGCGCTCCTGACGCTTCCGATGGGGTCGTCGTCGTCGTCGTCCGTCTCACGAACGTCTTTTTTTCACAGGACAAGATCGACGACGTCAAGGTCGGCATTCGTTCTACGGCGTTGTTGTTTGGCGAACATACGCGACCCATCTTGAGCGCGCTTTCGGTGTCGACCATGTCCTTCATCACCTGTGCCGGCGTTTTGAATGCGCAAGGTGCGCCGTTCTATTTTGGCGTGTGTCTCGGGGCGACACAGCTCGCTCGGGTTCTTTGGTCTACGGATTTTGATAGCCGAGCAAGTTGCTGGCGAGGCTTTGTCGGCTGCGGGTGGACTGGGTTCTGGATATGGATGGGGGCTTTCGTTGATCATGCAACCATGGTAGCAGGCGTAGGGTGGTAAACAACCTTGATCAAAGAGTACTATGAATATGTAACACGCTAATCATGCACAAAAGATACAAAATACCAGAGATGAACTACAAGGGATACAAATTTTGAACAGCGTAATAACACCAAATGTAAGATATGCCAAGTAACCAGAACCGACGGACAGTCAACCAGAAATCAAGCCACCGCTTTCCGAGCCTTGAGCCATCCGTTGAATGTGACAACACAGAGTGTCCAGCAAAACGCGAAACACGTGATCGCAACTGCGACATTCAGGAACATCATCATATCTTTTAGAAAGAGTGGATCAAAATGCTTATGTCGTGAGGAAGAAAGGTGGCTGACCGTCACGCCCTTTCCGCATGGCTGCGAGGGTAAGCTCTTCTGTGCTAAACATGAACATCAGACCACCACATGCCAGGAAGAAACTTCCCAAGGCTTCTGTCGGCGGTCGAGAGGGGAGTACGGATTTGGATGGACCAAGCCAAAGGAAGAAATACGTCAAGCACCTCAGCACCGAAAACCCAAGCAGAAGCCAACCCCATAGTTCATGGATCTGGACCTGTGCGCTTATCAGATATGGTGAATGGGTGATTACACCGGCCGAGCTATACCTGGAAGACATAAGCTTGCGCATGAGCACTCATGGCAGCGCCTGTGACACCAATGACAAGGGCCGGGAAAGGATTGAAGCTGGCCCTGTAACTGGGTGGCTCAGCAACGCTGGTAGGCCGTGCTGGTCCGAGGGCAGCCGTTGCAGAAGCTGCCAACCAACGTCGTACACGCCTAGACTCCATCCCCATCCCTACGAGACCAGCAAACCAAAACATGACCTTGAAGACAGTGGATATTGGGTAGGGCAGACAGCGAGGTAGCGATTCTACGTACCGCAATGCTGATATGCTGTACCTGCTTTGTTGTGTAAGGATCTCCCGGTTTCACTCCAAACCTCTCCATCCAGGTGTTGGTGATCCCATAGAGAAAGATGACGGTAGATTCCACGAATTCAGCCGAGATGGTATTTCCGATCGGCGAAACATTCCATGCCCAGCCCATCTCCGAGTGCGAGCCCAAGAAGCGAGCGAAGGTGAACAGTCCATAACACCAGAATATTCCACCCTCTGGGATAGCGAGGGTCAGGAGATGTTACAAAAGTATTGTGTCTTTTTTTCTTACTGATGAGATGGGCGAGACATCCGTTGACGTAACTGTCGCGACAGCCACCCGTGTAGATAACAGTACCGGATAGGACCATTCCAAATGCAGCAAATACGAGGAACCTCTCGAGGGTAACGTACGCGGCCTGTGTGATGCGGCGGAGCAAAGATTGTCTAGGAAGAGGGAAGGGGGTGACTACGATATCGCGAAGGGTGTCGTCAGAATGCCTTGAAGAGCCGGAAGAGTCGGCGTCAAAAACGACGTGCTCAGACAGGGTAGAGTGATGATGTCCGCGGGAGGACGTTGGTTTGAAGTCATCGTACTCTTCGGTGTCTTCTGATACAAGACCGGAATAGTCTGATGGGGAGGGACACGTGTCTTGATGGCCTAATACCACTGAACGGCAGAATTGGCTCAATGTGAGTTTGGAAGGAGCCGAGCAGAAAGTATAGAGACGAGTGAAGAATGCGGCAATGTCGACTGCGGATAAAGTTAGGCTGAGGAGCAAAACCAGGTAACCGTGAGTAGAATGAGTTGAGCCTTCGTACCTAACAAAGGAAGGGTGAGGTGGGTTGGTGAATTACGGCAGGAATCGCTTACATGTCAGGTGTGAGTTTCCTATAGAGACTGCTGGTAGCACAGCCGAGGGCGGAGAGGGCGTAGAATGTGACCACGGATAAGCTACGGTAGGAATGTTTAGCGGAGCGAAGAGCAATTCCTGGATATCAGGCTGGGATGTGAGGGGGATGTGACTGGGGGAAGGTGGAAAAGGAAGAAGCATACCGGCGGGAAGTGCGACGAAAAAGGCGAGGGACATGAAGAGAGCATGGAGTGAGATGAGAGCAGGGTAACGTGGGATGTTGTTATCGCGATCCTCTATGTCTATGGACCAATAAGATGGAGGAGTGGGAAGATGCCACTGGAGGATCTCAGTCTCGTTTATTTCGGACATGGGCTGTCCGGAGTGCATGTGTACGTCGTCGCGGACATGAATAGGACTGCAGATGGATGGAGCAGGGGAGGCATGTGCGGATAAGAGGAGGAGAGAGAGAAGTGCAAGTGCCGCTGCAGAGGGTCGCATGGCTGCAGGGAGGGAGGTGGATGGAGATGAAAAGGAGGGCTGCTTATGAAGGTTATGAAGATCATCGTATGACAGAGATGATACAGCATCGTGACGTCAGCAGCTCAGTCATCATCGCCTTAACAATTAGCACCCGTCTCTAGTCACTAGTCATGTCTCGCTTCAAACGTCTGCTGTGGGGCGACGTCCCTGCATCAAAACAAGAGCGGAAGCTTCTCCTCAAAATCGATTCATTCATATTATCATATTGCTGTCTCATGGTACGAACACTATCTACATCTGCATTCCTCACAGACATATCCCCCCTGCCTTGCTAGTACTTTACAAACTGTACGTCCTCTTTCCTACACCCACTCTCCCATCTCCATCGTCCCCCTCTCCAGATCTTGACCGAGCCAACGTAAACAATGCATACGTCTCCGGAATGAAGCAAGACCTCAATATGCAAGGAAACGACTTCAACGTTGGCAACCCATCTGTTCGTACCCATGTCGTGGTCACATCTCGTTCCAGATAATCAATACCATGTTTACCTGTGGCTACATCATCGGAATGATACCAAGTACTTCCCTTCCAATTCCTCCCCTCAATCTCCTTGACGTCTACCTGTCGTTTAGACAACTTGATGCTGCAAATCGTCCCGCCTAGGATCTGGTTCCCACTTATGCAAATACTCTGGGGCGTCCTCACCTTCTGGTACGACCCCTTGTCTCCACCTACCGATCTCTCCGTCACTGTCATCCAGTTCCAGCGTGGTGCAAAACGTTCAACAGGTCCGCCTTCTTCCGCCAATCAGTTCCTCTTGCCTACCACTCTCTCAGTAGCTCTACGCAATCAGATTTTTACAGGGTATATCAGAAGCTTCCACTTTTGTCGGTACACACTATATCCTCGGCTCGTACGTTCCTTCCCTCCACTTAGAGCGTTGTAGTCGCCTTATTTAATAGCTGGTACAAACCCGGAGAACTGGGAAAACGTTCTGGAATATTCACTAGCTCTGGATTAGCCGGCACACTGTAAGCGGCGCGAGTCGATATCCAAACCAAGACTAAATTCTTCTAGCTTCTCTGGCGTTCTCCAAGCAGCTGTCTACCAGTAAGCATATTCTATCCGTAATGTCCATTGTTCTGAGCTTCTAGCAGGCATCTCGGTGGCATTGACGGTCGCAGTGGTTGGAGATGGCTGTGCGCAGTATCTCTTCCTCTGCGTAGCGCTCCAGTAACGACTCCATAGTTTCATCATCGATGGTGTGATCACCTTGCCCATAGCTCTCTACGGCTTTCTTGTCTTCCCAGACGTCCCCGCAACGACAAAGGCGTTCTATCTTACCGAAGAGGTCAGTCAGTCTGGCTGACGTATAAATATGGTTTGACCGAACACTCGGCCAATCACTAGGAGCGCCTCCTGTCGTATGATCGCTTAGAACCCGATCACGATGTTATTCGGCATCCACTTTCTTGGAACCTAGCCAAGCGAGTTCTCACCCGCTGGCGCTGGTATGCATGCAGCCTCTTGGTCAGCTCCATAGACATCGCCTCCACTACCTTCTAACGACCCGTTTGAAAACAGTTTGCCATCTCCGGCGAGACGGAGAGTTTTGGCTCAAATAACTTGATGGGTCAATGGCTCTCCACCGTCGGAGGATACTCTGTTGAACAAGCCGGTCAGTCCGAAGCTACAGACAACCCACGGTTAGCTAACACTACACAGATTATTACCCATCAGGCGTGACAGCCTTTGGGATCGTGTCCACTCTCGTCTGTGCTACCTGGACAGACTATACCCATATACGGTGGCCAGTCCTCGTCTACATGTGTTTCTGCTGCACGACTGCTGCCATTTGCATCCTAGTGTGGAGCAGCCCCACGGGCCTCAAATTTTTTGCGTACTGTGTGTCGAGAGGCGTGTATTTTATCGACACATTCGCTAATCCTGCTGTTCGGCAGATATCGCGGGCGCCGCGTATTCTGGACAAGCGACGACGTTCGCGTCAGTGAGCGTCCACATGTCCTCGACGTTTCTTGCTCACATCACGCAGATGGGCCAACCAGATATGCGCCGACGACGACCAAGAACGCGCAATTGTTCTCGCATCCATGAAGTAGGGATTTTCTTCCCAATGTCCGCTTGGTTGCTCACCTTGTGCTTTCGCTTAGCATGTGGAACAATGCAGTAAATGCTTGGTGGCCACTACTTTTTTACCCGGCGACGGATGCGCCCCGTTTTACAACGGGCATGATAACCATGATATGCACATGTGGGGCAACATTAGGTGTTACTTGGTTGGTGTGGTACCTAGAGCGACGAGAACGTGCGCGAGTCAAGGAAACGACAGGGCGCATGTAGCAGGCTTGGTACGATTCAAGCTAGAACTCTTGCTTCACTTGACGCACGCGGATCGTGGAGCACGTTGGGACTCGATAGTTCCGTTATCCAAGCTATCGATACATGCTTTGTGACAATCACTTGAATTCAGACAGATGAACAAAGGATGGGTGAAATTGAACCACATCGCTGATACGCACAGCAAATCAGGATGAAAATGTGTTAGAACCGCACGGAAGCAGTTCTTTAGTTTCTAAATAAAAATAAAAAGGAAGGATAGCAACATCTCGCTCGACAGCACGAGGGATTATTGGTGATACATGGGGATCAGGACCAGGATCAACGCCGTGGAAAGGGGCAAAAGGTAAAGGGGGTATCTAGATTTGAGTGTCGAGGACTATCGTCCAGAGTGCAACACCCTTCTCATATTCGTCAGATGATGCTAAAGGTCGTAGGGTCACGTAGCTCACCCAAGACATCTCGCGAATACGCTCATTTTGTGTCCAGCACCAAGCGGCCCATACACTTTCCCCTGCAAGATTACTGTTGATAATACTGTGGGGGAATAGAGACATGGGCGTTGGCGGGATCGTATGCGGGGCTGGGTAGGAGAGGAGGCACGGGTTTGCGATCAGAGAACTTGCGCGTGAGATTCGCACCGCCTTGTCCGGCGGGTTGCTCTCCGGCAGGAGATGATGCCTGGTATGGAGCTGGGTTCGAAGAAGGAGCAGGATACGCAGCTACAGAGTATTGTCCATAACCCACGGGGCCATGATACTCTTGCTGAGGAGCATATGCCGGCTTTATACCATAACCATAACCATGCCCATGCCCGTGACCCGAGGTGCTTCCGCTGAATCGGCGTTTCTCAATCGAGTCTTCTTGGCGTTCATAATGGTCCGTCGCACCAGGGTCAAAGGTGACAGCGACAGCGAGATCTCTTTCAAGACGATCACGGCGGCGTTTGCGAATGACCCACGTGACGACGACGAAGACGATGATGAGAACAGCGATGCCGACAAGGGTAAAGATGCCACCCTCCAGAGAAGGATTATGCAAGAATGACGTGGGAGCAGCTGTCGCAGACGCAGTCGGCGGCGTGCTGGTGATATAGACGATGCGAGTACCGTCAGAGGAGGTATAGACGGTATCAGAGACTGATGGTGTCGGTGTCGGTGTAGGTGTAGGAGTGGTCGAGGTGGTCGAGGTCCTGGTGGAGGTGGTCGATGATGTCCTGATAGTCTCAGTCGGAGATCATACGAAACTTGGGAGAGACTTACGATGAAGTTGTCTTTGCTGAAGAAGCTGGAGCGGTTGTCGAGCCAGTCGAACTAGAAGACGAATGTGTCAGGGGACTTGATGTCGCAGTAGAGGAAGGTCCCGACGATGGAGTTGGAACACCGCCGATGAGACTGGTGAATCCACCGACTATTGGG
>JBBPQU010000792.1:0-14588 GCA_038092655.1 Boletus sensibilis
ACCCAGTCGCACGTTCGCGGTGATTGCGCCGGGGTGGTTATGCCCTGACAAAACGCGGTGACCAGTATATGAGATTGGTCTAAATGTTGGACAAAACGGAATATGGAGCACTCCAGAGCACTCTAGGCCCGCTCTAGATTGCTCTAGAGTGGCCTGGATTCCGTTTTGTCCAGCGTTTAAGCTAGTCTTCAATCTTGCTAACCGTATTGTGTGATCTCTTTTCTGTAGGCAGCTGAGCCTTCCGACATTTCTTTATCGTAACGTTTTATTTATTCTGGCGGTATGGGTTTCCTCGTGACCGTCGTCGTCCCCGCTCTCGCACCTGGGCTCTCCTGCAAGCGTACCGGGCTTCATAGGGTACTAGTTGAACCCAGCGATGCGGGTTGTCATGAGTTACGTGGTGGTTGCGAAGGTCCCGCACGGTATAACCGTCACTATAAGAGCAGTGAACGTCGTATGGAGGTACGTGTCCTGAATCGTATCATCATCCCTATGTGCACGAGGGCGGCTGTGGAGTAGACTTCCAAGGAGATGACACGAGGTATTTGCCCCCGTAACAGTGTACTACCGAGAATATTAACGTTGGTATACTCACCTCTTTCTAAGCTGAAGGTTAAAGGCAGGCCCCTGCTCATCGTCAGAAGTTCAGAACGCTCAAACTTGTCCTATTTAGGGTACGTCTGTGTCGTCGTTGCCACGAGGTTCGCGAGCAGCTGGACGACGAAAATCGAAAGGTGACTTGATTGTTAGACACAGATTGTCTCCATGGATAATCGAGCTTTGTCTGCATTCAGCGAATAATGTTGGTCAAATTGAACTGGTATGTGCTAGAGTGGTTGAATTGCAAGGCTCGGAATTGCCAGGCGTCGCGTGATCGTGGGAATCGTGACCTGACTGCGGCTCTACGGTTCGGAGGCGTCGCCAGCACCCCTCGAGGCCCGAGGAACCCCCGAACCAATAATGGGGCAACGGGATCCTGACAACGAGATTCTCAAGATTGGTACGTGGTAACAGTGTGTAATCGCTCTCGCTATGAACCCCGTCGTCACAAGTAATCCAAGGAACAAACACCATGTTTTTTGTGGTTTGCGTCATGAGATATATAGTACCAAATGATGGGGTTGGAAGAACTTACGCCACGCACGCATATAGCGAGGCAATTTACTTATGGTGAAAGGTAACATTAACTGACTGGCTAGCAGTGGCTAGCTGCGGAGATGCGGCGCGCAGGGGCCCATGTGTGCGCTGAAGACACTCCGTTGACAGGGAGTTTGAACACAGACCAACCGAACGCCAACATCACTTGCTTCCGAATACAGTCCCACCAACTTGGTATGCGCTGTACTGATATCCCCCTCCGGAATTCGCCAGATGCAAAGCCCGGCAGTTTTCAGACAATCCCTCCAGCAGAAACCCAGATTATTTACAGCTGCGCTGAATAGCGTACCCTATTGCTCAGTTGGGGGTTGTGAGTTACAGACCATCGCCTAAAATCCGAATGCTCAGGTATGTGGGGAAACGACGTGGAACTCGGAGTCCGTGACATGTCCCTTACTTCGTCCTCTTGTAAACCTCGTTAAAGAAGCTTGCAAACACCTCCCTCTTCAACACACCTCCGTCCATGTTCCCCTCAGGTTCCGGAATTTCCGCAATCGACCCTTCGATACGTTCCTTCAGGCTTGCTTCAGTTACCCGATACTGCTCCCTCAACCCAATTGTCTCATATATCTCCTTCACCCGCATCTCCTTCTCCGGGTCCGTCCGCCCATAGTTCTCCTCCAACACCTTCCGTTGTTCGGGTGACGCGATGACAAGTGCGACGTTGATGCACCACGAACATTTGTTCTCCATGATGTCCGACCAAGTTGTCTTGCAGACCTCTTCGATTGTGCCAATGTAGTTGAGAAAGTCATCCTGGATCTGGAAATACTCGCCAAGCTGGAGGAGGATGGAACGCGCGGTGGTGTACGGGGAGAAGAGGCATCCGTGAAGTATATAGCTTTCTGGAACGCCACAGACACACATGGCGATGGCGACTGGGAGGTAGAAACTGGTGACCTTGCTTCGCGTGATCAAGCCATATCTATAGGCGCATGAGTTCGCGAGGGCGGAACAGCGGAAGGAAGTGATACCGACTTTTGAAGAGAGAATTTATTTAAATCAACATGGTCCTTCGAGGCGGTGGTTGAGTTGACCAGGTGACTCATCTCCGTCTGGAACGTCGTCTGCAGGGGCCATCCACGATCAGCGTTCTCGTCCATAGGCACGTGCGGATGGAAGGGAAAGGACTGACATCATGAAACAGCTCAAGCAAATGTACATAATATGTCTCAGTGCAGAAATACTTCTTCAGCAAATGGTACATCACCGCATCAAGGCAGAACGAATCCTTGAGGACAATACCATCGCCCACATACCAGCACTGCTTGTTAGAGTGCTTGTTTGGCTGGTCATCCCAGTAGACGTATAATCGTGATGCTTGGAGCTAATTCTCATCAACGGGGTATCAAGCAAGGGGAGGAAAATCTGTAAGACTGACGAGCTTGATACACCATTCCAACAATACCGCCTTGATGTATTCGTCGTCCGACTCGGACAATGTGCAGCCTCGCAGAATTTCCACAAAGTCCACAATGGACATGACGTGGTTCAGCTTCTTACGTAGGACATTAAAGTCTAAATTCTGTCGTCCATCAACAGTGGTGAGTATGGAGGATATGCCATTGGAACACTAGTCAGAACAACGTACACAACAAAACCATTCTACAATTTGTGGTACAAACTCCATGGGCATAGTCTTCGTCACGTGTTCGATCATGTCATCGCGGATGCGCTCAAAGACGCTGTCGAGTTTGTTGCTTCTTTGTTTTGTGATGTCAACGCCCATGCTTGTGCCAACGAAGGAGAAGCATGGATAACACGTTCAATGGGTTTTTATGGACTCGTCGGATCCTTCATCGGGTCTCTCTGCGTTGCACTACATCCGCAATATCATTTATGAAGGAAGGCATGACGATACTGTATATCCATTTTAGGGCCTAATTAGGTGGTTCTGGTACAACAACTTCGGCAGTCATGTCATGTCAGGTCAAGGCGATGGAGTGGTGGTTTAGCGAAAGGTGCTGACGCTACCGTGTTACGACAAGTGGACTAGTAGCCTGTGCTTTTCAGAATGTCGATGTAGTAGTGCCTCGCCGAGCAGATTCCGGGGTGATGGCAACCTCGCCGGCCGTCTCCAACTTGAATGCAAAGTGAGCCCGAGCAGTTGTAGACTACAAGTGCTACATTGTAATGTCGGAGACACGATATCATAATCTCTGTCTTGGCTCAGCTGGTAACTTGGCATGGTAAGCCACTGGCAGCCGTCGGAAAGGTGGGAGGAATGTTGTGTGGCTTGACAGTACCGTAACATAGTGTTTCACGCTGCCAAAATCAGCCGTCAAATTGTGGCATGCATGGAATGGAAGGACACTTGTCGTAACACACTGGCCCCGTGACGGCACCTACTCCATCCTGACCTGACCTGGACTACATATGAAGAATTGAGCAACCCTATAATACATAATGAAGCCTCTTCCTTATCGAGTTCTGAGCGGAGACTAATTTCGGTCTGTATGACCAAGTGCCAGTGTGACTGCCGAAGTTGTTGTATCAGATAGTACTCTGGCCAGCACTAATTATGATCGATTGTACTGAAGTGGCTCGGGAAGGCTGCAATGACTGGCGGAAGGGTTACATACTGGTAGCTCGCGTGAGCTATAATTTGGAGATCCCTTGTCTCAGCCCACCGATTCGCACCGGCTTGAGTTCCCCTTCAATGACACGCCGCCGAAATTTGATCTCCGACGTCCACTTGCTTGTTCAGAGACATCACCGTCGTTCAACGTTGCAACTTCGAGGTACTATGTTGCAGAGCCCGAAGTTCCAACAAAAGATCCCTATCCGACCCAGAGAACGACGGGCGAGTGCACGCTATGTAGATGGGCCGTTGACAACGCTCACATTTTCAGTGGCACGCATGGGGAAGGGCACGGGCCGTGCGATTGGACGGGTAGGTAACTGCCTTTGGCTGTAAATATCCGGTCCCCTCCCTGTCTCTGCCCCAGTCGCCTATATGTCGCACTTTCCGAATCTGCACGGTTGTCCCCCTAATCGCAACGAGTCGATCATCCGGTGAGATGCTCACGCTGCCCTCTCCGCTAGGATACGTGCACGCCTTTACCACCGCCCGTTCCACACTCTGATCCCCCCATGTCAGCCCCCACTCACTATTCTTCTTCGTCAAGGCAAGGCATCATCATCATGCTCCAACGATGCCAGCTTCTTGCGTCCCAACTTCCAACTTCCAAATCCTGCTCGTCTTGTCTTGAGAGTTGGTCACCAGTCGTCCGCCAGGCAGGTATACCATCCGCCAGATCCGCCCCTCATGAGGGGCCGTGGATCCGGGTCCCCGGTGTTCTCTGATGCTTACGAAGTCGTACGGTAAGCCCGCGGCCCAACTCGAATGGCTTACTTGGCTAGCTTTCATTTCGGAAACTTTTACGTGGAGACAGTAGGTGCGTGTCACAACAACGTCAGGAAGCTTTCATAGAGAGGGTTGTCGTATGCACTGCTGGTACGCGAGGCATGAGGCGATGCATCCAAATATCTCCGAGGTCTGCAAGAGGAAAAGTGGTCGTTCAAGATCTCGATTGTCAAGATCTCAAGAAATGCACGTTTATGGCACGTAAAGAAGGACCCATTCTATCACTGTGTCGTCGTATACGACTGGTTACAGTTCGCATACGAGATACTGGAAGATCCACTCCGGATATAGCAAATCTTGGCCGGGATACACTCTCCAGTGCAGTTTAAAGCCGCCACGGAGCTTTTAGATTGGTAGGTATTGAACGTCTGAAAAAAAGTGCGACATCAAGTCAGCCGGGACACAATCGCCTCTCCATCGGGACCACGTACCTCTACCAACGATGGATTGTACTCCATTTCTGTAGAGACCGGGTCCGTCAGCGTGTGCTCGGTGTGGAAAAGAAATATGACTCACGCTCAGTGACGAGATGCCACCACGTCGCATTGAGTGGGTCGTTGGTACCCCAGGTAATGTTTTGGCCATAGGCTTCACGCGTGCTATACTCTAGCACGTATGTCGGACCCACCTCTGTCTGGTTATCTAGCGCTGGGAACTCGTTGACGCGGCTGATCCAGCTGCATCGTCACAAGGTGAGTACATCTCCCTTGCAGGCGCAGCCATTGGCACGTACGTGTATGCATCCAGGATGTCGAACGTCTGGATTGGTACTTGAGTACTCAAATCCACGGACAAAAACACTAATACGTACCGCAGAGTCAACTTCGTACATGCGAAAACCCGAGTTGAGGTTCGTCAAGGGTGTAAGGGACGGCATGATCTAGCTTCGTCTTCAAGCGTTGCCATGCGAGTTGACATGACCTGACGTACCCATGACACCGTCTGTGCAGTCTCGACGCTGATGTTAGTTGCATTGTTCGCGTAGAAGATCTTCGGGGAGATATGTTTGTGGTGAATAGGCGCGAGTTAAGCAAGAGGCACATACGGAAAGCTGGTCTTCGTGCGTGTGTCCGAAAAAGATATCTGTCGCCCGGAGGATTAATTCTCGCACACCTCCATGGTCGCAGACCCTTACTTGCGATAACATGTGGGGAGTAACGATCAACGCTTTTGACCTCGTCTCAGCATACTCTTATCATGCTGTAACAAAGTGAGTGAAACTCACATCTGGTAGACTGCAACCATAGTCAGCCCAGAATTGCGTGAAAGAAGTAAGGTAAAGATACTCGCATAGGTTCGCTTGGTTGAACTGAGCCTGTGAGGCCTCAAACCCGCTCAAAACGTGGCCGACGATCCAGACTGGAGGGTTGTTAGTCGAATGACGTCCGAGGACCGTACGGGAAGCTCACCTCGATCACCTGCATCCTCGGCATCCTGAAGCTCATCGGTGAGGAAACGTAGTATGCCGAACGGGTCAGGCTGAGTAGCGTTGATGTAGCTGAAGTAGTTCATTCTGTGATGATCATCCGACAGTCACCAAATCGCTTCAGGTGATACAGAACGACATGACATACGTGTACCCTGGTTGTGGTTCCCAGTTATGGGTGATTCGCGGGTCAGGTACGAGATAACGAGAAGGACGTACACATATCGGTATCGAGCGAAATGATGCGCAATCCGTCGGGGCGCTTGACGGTGTAGGCAGCATAGTGGGTGCGTGCATATTCGACAGAAGCTTCCGGAAGCCAACCTTCGTAATACCACAAGGCGGAGATCTGATCGTACAACCTGGATCGCATCAACAACGATCAGAAATGCCAGACGCAAGGCGTCCACGCACCAATTGAATTGGTTTCCAAGAACGAAACCGCCCAGAGCATACGGGATCATCTGAAATTGCGTCTATGAGAGAAACATGTTGAGCCAAGAAGTGGACAATGAGAAATCCTAATCACATATGTGTCGTGGTTGCCGAGCGTAGCGTACACGGGGGCGGGACCAAGGTATTGCTTGAGGAGATTGTACACTATGATCTAGGCCTCTGCATGAGCATGGATCAACATTCCGAACACCGCCAGACTGTACCTGGGAATATTCAACGTATTCTCTGGAGTTGCATAATCAGAACCAGACGCGTAAATGGATGATGAAACCTTACCTGGAATATTGGTTATCGGGATCGTGCGACGTCAGATCTCCCGTGCATAAGGAAAAGTTGAACCCAGTCCCCTGGGTCTCAGTCACTTCAGGGATGGCTTGCATGGCGGCAAGCATAAGCGAGATTGGTGTGTCGCTGTTATCGACATTTCTCGTCAACCAGGAACAAACAGAGCAAGCAAGATGAAACGTGCCAGTGGTAATCTCCGTATCGTGACGCAGGAAGGAGGATTTCGTCGGAGGACGCCGTGTTGAATGCATTCTCGCGACAACACATGTACTGACTACAATTAGCCTCATATCCAGTCGCGTAACCTAATGATATGAATCGTCCGAGTCGGTATAGGCAGCGAAGGAGCAGATGTGGAAACGCACGGGGATCAATGTGAAGGTCGGACACATGAAGAACCTTCAAGCGCTCCCCACTGGGTTGTTTTTGCGGAGGTAGTGGATTAGGTTTTGGTTTCGCAAACCACCCCGTCAGGTTGAGCGGCACCGTTGGTGGCATTGGGCACAACTTCAGCTGCTTTGCGCATAGAAGCTGCATTCGGGTACCAGACAAAGCCTAAGTGACCGATCAAGGAAACGTCACGCCGAATGAACGCACCTGTCCATCGTATCCACCCATGTTACCGAGGGCGACGACCTGAGAAAAGACGGAACCGAGAGCAAGTCGACTGTATTCATTATAACACGTCGTCGAGTAGTTGAAGTACTCGCAGACCGCCTCAGCGAGGTGGGGTCCCTGTTCTGGGGACGCCAGCACGAGCATTTTAGCGATGGACAGTGACGCTTGGCATTGTGCACAAGTGTCGCCAGTGAGCGCTGGATTGTTGGCAATAGACTGGATTTGCGAAAGCGCTTGTTGGAGGAGTTGTGAAGGTTCCTGTGGCAATGGCAGTGGGTGAGGATCGACGGTGTCGTTCTACCAAATGGACCAGTCAACCTTGTGGAAATGTGATCAAAGCGGCAATATCATCAACGTACCTTGGGGAAGTTGGCAGGATCTGTTAGATTGGCCGGAAAGATCGTGCCCTGTGGCAATCAGATAAAATGAAATGATCACGGTGACAGCTTCATGAAACACACGGTGACTGGGTCCGAAATGACGGGCTGGGGCTGCGCTGATGTGGCAGTCGGATTGTTCCAGTATGACGCGTATACCGAAGTAGGGAATTCGCCAGGAGCAGTGTATGCGGAGAGTATCGCATCATTGGCAGTCACGCCTTTCGTACTCGCTAACGCTAGAAGCGCGAAGGATGCCGGAAAGGGCAGCATGATGGTGCTGATAGCTGCAATGCGTAGGCAAGGTGCCGAGAGGTCTTCTTTTATATCCAACCATACAAGGATATTTTATGAGCCGGAGGGAAGAAACAATGTACGGGAAACCCACAGGGCCATGCTGTCAATTAGAAAGTTGACAGACTGACAGTGCATGTTCATGCACGTTCGCCGTTCAATCGGCGGGATGTCTGATCATGAATGAACGGCGGGGGGTAACTAAATCTGAATCACTATCGTCTACATAAACGGGTTCCAGTCTCCCTGTGTTGTGCCACGCACTTGCAATCGGAGACTTACCTCCGTCAACCAGAGCTGTTCTTTTGAGTCGTGGAGGGTAGTCATGAAGACACGTATATGTTGGGTCATTCTGGAGACGCTAGGGCTGCGTTTCCCAGCACACGGCGAACTCCCATGATCTTCATGTCAACTTGAACCACGTTTATCGACCAAGTGCGAGAAAGTTCTATCAGAAACGGAGTGCCGCCTGCCGCATCACCGTGGGATGCCCTGAGGCTCCAAGGACTCGGGAGACAATGGATTCGAAGTGGCGTGACAACGTTTAATAAGATAAGAGTATCCGATTAAAGAAGGGCGGATCCTTGCCTGGTTTGACCTTAACAACTTGAAGTGGGGGTCCCGGACATCCGTCACCAGCGGATTCCTTTTTCGAATTCCTCTGCCCAAAGAATGCGACGGGGCTCGGACTTGCACGATGACAGAGAGCTTCAAGACCCTTGCTGACCCTTTCAGCTCAGCACGACATCCCCGCATTGTCCTGCTGGCAATCGCGTTCATCATGATTTGTATACTGGTACTTTCTTCCCATCGGTTAACTTTGGTGCTGGTGGCGCTTATATGTAATGACACCGAGCGGCTGTGGGACCGTCAACTACGAAACCACTTCCCGTGCTGTCAATCCACAGAAGTGCAGTGAAACGGGCTCAGAGTGATGCCAATGCTGATGTGCTCACAGCGGAAGATATATTGTCCAGTTGTGATACACGCAGCAGTACTCTCCTGACGGCGTAGGTTCCGCACAGACGGTGACCCTCTGAGGAGTTTGTAATGGACTGGTCCTCACCATCCTCTCACTGATTTGAAACCGCTGTCGAACGCATCCGAGGAGAAAAGTTGGACCGGCTTAAATAATATCTCCGCGCATTAGACAATGAGTTGGCACACGCCCTGATTTAAATAGCCTGATTGGCAGGGCTGTTCTACATGTAAGAGGTACGCGATGAATTCGACTCATTCCTGACAAACATACGTGATGTGAAGGAGGATTGATACGTATCCGTACAATCCGATTGGCTCCACGTCAATACAAATGTCATCTCGGACTTGAAAATTTTCGCTTGCCTAGTCAGTACCCTCTTTTTCTGTCCAACAACCATCAGCTCCACCATCTCGTACGCGTCGATTCATCCTATCTTCGCCGCGGCAGTTTCAGCTTCACCCCGTTTTTCACGTATAAAAACCCACTGGTCGTGACCCAACCTTCCCAGCATCGCTTGTGTCTCCAAATTTGCATCGTTGACGAGAACTCATCTTCGTCTTCAAAGAGTGTTTTTCCCTCTTTGCATGTACTCAAACCAGCTTGGTAGCACCCACAATCCCCACCGAGGCACCAAACACACTTGCGCAGGTTTTCTCGCCGCCCATTGATATTGCTCGTCGACTCCTCTAACCCATCATGGCCGCTCTGTCCTACGCGTCCTCTTCTGGGTACAACACCCCCGACTCTGAGCTCGAATCCATCGTTCCCATTCATCCGACCGCTGTTCGTCGCCCAGAGTACATCAAGGTTAACTCAGAGAATACTACCTATACAGACGAGCACATCACCGCCAAGTACTTCTATCGCGGTGCTGACGTGGTTATTTCGGACGGCCAGTTCAATGTTACTCCCACCGTGAAGCCATTCGAGTTCCAGACCACCCGCAAGGTCGGGAAAACTGGGTACGTGCACGACTTCTCTCTTTAGTCAGCATTCACTTACGAACTCTTACGAACTCTTGCAGGCTCATGATGATCGGGATGGGTGGTAACAACGGCTCTACGCTCTGCGCTACTATCCTTGCGAACAAGCACCAGATCTCCTGGCACACCAAGGATGGTATTCAGCAGCCTAACTACATCGGCTCCGTTCTGCGTGCCTCCACCGTTCGCATTGGTTCTGAGCCCAGCACCGCTAAGGATATTCATGTTCCCCTCTGTGACGTGCTCCCAATGGTCCACCCTAACGACCTTGTCCTTGGCGGGTGGGACATTTCGAGTGTGCCCATGGACAAGGCTATGGAACGTGCTCGCGTGCTCGACTATGATCTCCAGCGTCAAGTGAGGCCGCACATGGCTCTCCTCGGCTCTCCTCTTCCTTCAATCTACTACCCCGACTTCATCGCTGCCAACCAAGCGGCCCGCGCTGATAACGTTATCCCTGGCACTGATAAACAGGCTCATCTCGAGCACATCCGTGCCGATATCCGTCGTTTCAAAGCTGAGAACCAGCTTGACCGTGTCGTTGTGTTCTGGACTGCCAACACCGAGCGTTACAGTGACATCATCCCTGGTGTGAACGACACAGCTGACAGCATTCTTACTTCGATCCGTTCCTCGCACTCCGAGGTGTCTCCTTCGACCCTCTTCGCCGTCGCTGCCATCCTCGAGGGTGAGCCTTTCGTGAACGGCGCACCCCAGAATACGTTCGTACCCGGTGTCATCCAGCTCGCCGAGCGTGAGAAGTCTTTCATTGGTGGCGATGACCTCAAGTCCGGGCAGACGAAGCTCAAGTCCGTCCTCGCCGAGTTCCTTGTGAACGCGGGTATCAAGCCATTGTCCATCGCGTCTTACAACCATCTTGGTAATAATGATGGCCACAACTTGAGCGCAGAGCCTCAGTTCAAGAGCAAGGAGATTAGCAAGAGTAGCGTGGTCGACGACATGGTTGACGCGAACCGCTTGCTCTACAAGCCTCCCGTTCCTGGTGCCAAGGGCAAAGCGGGTAAAGGCGAGCACCCTGATCACATCGTTGTGATCAAGTACGTCCCCGCGGTCGGAGACTCCAAGAGGGCTATCGACGAGTACTATTCTGAGATTTTCTGTGGTGGCAGGCAGACCATCAACATCTTCAACGAGTGTGAGGTGCGTATGTCTTACTGTGTCTCGTCTCAGTTGTTCTCATGTTTTTCGATATGCAGGATTCTCTATTGGCGACGCCGCTCATTTTGGACCTGACCATCCTCACGGAGCTGCTTTCACGTGTCCAGTACCGTGACGTCTCCGCCGGTCAGCCTGACTTTGCGCCGCTTTACCCGGTGTTGTCGCTCTTGTCCTACATGTGCAAGGCACCTTTGGTCAAGCCTGGCACAGACGTCGTCAACAGTCTCAGCAGGCAGCGCAACGCGCTCGATGCTTTCCTCAAGGCTTGCATTGGGCTGGAAGGCAACAGTGACCTCTTGCTCGAGACTCGTATCTGGTAGATGGTGACTCAAACAACACCGCGTTCATGACACGCATCGTCTCTATTGATCTTTGTTTCCGTTCCCATTCTCTGTATGTGAAATAGCGAGGGTTTTCAACAACCGTGCGCTAGTTATATCGCCATCATGTCGACTATCTGCCGTACATTCAACTGCTTGCGGATGTTGCGTTGTGATTCTTTTATTCGTTGGTTCTTCGTGCGAGCGTTATACCGAGGTGTAGATCTCATCTTGGATGGATATCTCATACCCGTTTATATCTCTCCGAACAATGTATATTGTCTAGAAATGAATGATGTTTTGGTTCTTAACCGTGTCGAATTGTACTGTCGTAGTAACTACGGCCAGTATGATGAGAGTACAGTTAGAGACGTTGGTCACCATTTCGTCGCTGGCAGTGATCGCGACATTTGCCAACCTCGACATCTGTCTCACTGTCATCTATGCACCATTCTATCATGTGTCCATCCGAGGGATGGCAGCGACCACTGGCCCATCTGCGACCGCGACTCTCATTCTCTTGCCAAGGTAAATAAAACACGTGTTATTCTCGAGGGTGGGTCAGGACTGTGAAATTCCTGCTCTTCTACACTAGCTTCTACAAAGCCAATGCCATTGCACCCTTCATTACTTGCTGGTTTCGTCAAGACTGGTAAGTGCTGTTGCGTTCTCGCCGTTCCTTCAATGCCATTGATAGGCTCGAAGTGTTTATGTTTGTTTATACCAACTCACTACCCCTAATTGGTCTATAACTCGTCGGCCATTATCGGGTGCATCATTACGGGAAAACTTGGCAACTTCGCCCTGGTCGGGGAAAGAGGATGATCTTCCCAATGACCCATACCTACATCAATGGACGTCGGCTCCCAGTTCCAAGCCCTAATTAATGACGCGCAGGCTTTCGACTGTCAAACGGCGGACAGCGCCAGTGATGGTGGCTACAACTCGACAGACTCGATGTGCCGACGCTGGTGGTAGAGTTGAACATCCGTGACAGTCCAGGCTCTGGTCTGGGTCCGTCCGTAATACATTCAGCGAGGTCTATGGAGCCAGTCAGACTTTTGTATCGGACAAGGGAACGCCCGGAAACCCCCCACTCCCGGTCCGAGTTTCCCCGCCATTCATCTTCTGGGGCTCTCCAACTTCACGGAACGGATGACGAGGCGACTCAGGTCGACGGTAGGAATGTCCCGGGATCCGTGCTCACTTGTTGAATACAAAGGTCTCACTTACCCCACAGACGCCACCGAATGTATTGCTGGAGCACGAGAGGGGCTCTTTCAACAATGCATAAAGTCTCGCCTCCCCCGAATGTCCAAGCTTTCCTTCCCTCACCCGCCACGCAGTTGTTCTCTCAGCCAGACGCGCACTCCACAGACTCCTCATCATGACATTCTTCAAATCTGCACTCTCCCGTCTCGCGCACAAATCGACGCCTGTTGTCGCGACGAACATGTCTCTTGATTCCTGGTGCCATCAATTGCGCACCCAGCCCACTCGGTTCGTCCGAAAAGTCGAGATGTGCACGGCACTGGCTGCGGGCAAAGACGCCTGGGGTACACCAGTCGGCAAAACCCACTATCACACATTAATTCGGGTGTTCTTGGTTCCCGCCCCCGGTGCTTCAGAGGACGTTCTCCTTATTGAACGTGTCCTCTCCACCGGCGGGGCATACCATTCCGTGACCCCTATCGCAGAGACGTTCTCAACAGGCGGCAGCCTCTTCCATCCCGACGTCCACGATCGCATCTGCGTCATCTCTGACGGCCCCTCTACTGCACTCGCTCACCATCTCGGTGTCGAACGGACCCTTGCGTTCGGTGATGGCTCCCCGGAACCCCACCTCACCCTCGCCCAGTTTGCTCAGATTCTCGACTTTGTCAGTCGAACGACGATGTTGATCTGTGCGGGCGGAGACTGCAAATTTCAGTCGCGCTCGTTTGCGTTTACGTGTTTGGCGGCGTTGGCGCCGAGTTTGCCGCCTCCGACGTTGACGCGAAAGGCAGGCGAGGGGGTGGATATGAACGTCAAGTATGGGGAGGAGGCGGTGGATGATTCGGTGTTTGAGTTGGCCGCGGAGGCGTTCTTGGGGCAGGTACCGTGGTTGGTCAAAGACTCCGCGTCAATGAAGGCAGTGAGTACACTCTTTCGTCGGAGTGATGTACCTGGATGCTAAGACTGTTCACAGCTTAGGTTGATTGGGGTATTGAAGGACGAGCCTCGGGGAAGGGCAACGGCGAGACTTTATCACTGAATGAGGTGCCCACCTCGATGCTTTGGTTTTCCGGTCTTCTTTAGGGCTTCAAGGGTGTTATGAGGATTTTGCAGTCTAATATATCTCAGTATCAATTATTCCTATCGTCAGTAAGATTCCGGTTGTGTATCAAAGCCGTATGGTAATGTATCGATATGCATTTGCATGGTGATGTATGTTGGATACAAGCTAGTATATATTATGCTGGCGAGTCGCCGAGTCGCCGGGTTGGTGGCGTAAGGTGACAATTAAACGACAACAACCCGATCTAATACTATGACCTCTACAGTGACCACAAGCGCTACAGATCAATTTGGTCGCAGACAATTCGGATGTCGCTATGGATCCTTTTGAAGTACGCATGCAGTTCCTAGGCCTCCTCCGAAAACTCAACGCGTGAGTGTTTTCTTTTGACCCAACGTTTTCCGCGCACGGACGATGTGACACTGGTGGTCCTCATTCTATCTCTTTTGATGCCGCTCGTAACTGCCATGCGACGTTTCGTTGATGGTCCTGGTGTGATGGCCCTTGCAGGACGCAACAGTCGATCCAAAAAGTGGTCGGATATGCACTCAAGTATTTTTCGAGATGTGGGGAGGACCTGTGGGAGTGTATCGTTGAGGAATGTCAAAAGGTACGTCGCTTTTTTCTTCTCTATGTGGTACACTCGGGATGGTGGGCACCCCCGACGGGAACGGTGACGTGTCCTACGAAACGGGATGGGTTTTGGTCCCACCGCTTCCTTCCCATCCGATCTCTATCTAGTGGGCCGATTCATTGACTGCATCCTTACTTTAGGGTTCCATTAACCACCGGATCAACATTCTCTATTTCCTCGACTCGCTCTGTGAGTCTTCATTACTTGCAAAAGCGCACCAACCACCACCCG
>JBBPQU010000793.1:0-14581 GCA_038092655.1 Boletus sensibilis
AGTGCGCACAAGAGCGCGGTGAGCGAGTGCATGTGCATGGTGAACAGGATTCGAGGGATGTAGGATTTCTTCTGTGAAAAGTTCTTCGACGCGAGTCAAGTCGCCTTGCGTCCATGATTTGAATGCCACATCACCGATATACATGAGCGGTAGCTGCGACGCTGTGAGGGAAAGTGAAGGATCAGGACAAGCAAGCAATTAACATTTGAACATGCTCACGATGCGACAAAAAAAGGGAGTAGACCATGACCTATTAGATTTGACAACATTGCAAAGTTGGTCACTTACATTTGCTATCAAATACGAGCGTGGCATGATATCACGAAGACTCCGGAAGGTGATTTTCCCGTTTTGTTCGCCGGTCGCAATGCAGTCGTCATTGGGGGAAAGTGCGATGGACCAAACTTTGTTTGCGTGGTTTATAACAGTCCCAATTTGCTTGTGCGTAGAGGCGTCCCAAAACGATAGTGACTTGTCGGCAACGACGACAATAAATTTTTGATTGTATGATAGGGCGACAGAAGCGGCCCCACTCCCAGGAACGGACCATTCACTGAGCAAGGATCCTGAAGATGTGTCGAAACACTTGACCTCACTGTACGAGGCAGCAAAGAGTCGATGACCATCAGCCGACCAGGTCAGCCATGACGATATGCAACCCTTGAACCGCAACGGGATGTCGAACAGTTGCTGATCATCGTCACTGTTGTAGATCCGGATGGATTTGGCATCGGGGTTTTCGGCCGTAGCGGTGGCGATGCGGTCACCGTTTGGAGAGAATCGCACTGCCACCACGACGCCGTCGTGCTGCAGTGGTCCGACAAGCCTTTCGCCCGTCGTCAGGCTCCAGATGAACGCGAGCTTGTCATACGACCCCGTCACAAATTTCGTCGAATCGGGGGAAATGTCCACCGAGAACACTGTGCTTGTGTGACCTTTGATGTCCAGAACCCTTTCGTGGGTGTGCGCATCCCACACCCTTACTTCCGCCCTGCCATCCCTCCCATTTAAACGCCGGAGTCCACACACCAACCATTTGCGATCCGGAGAAAGCGCAGCAGCATAGATTTGTGCCCCTTCGGCTTGAATTGCTTCGCCCACCTCGCGTCCGTCATCTACTTGCCATCGCCGAAGCATCCCTTCAACACCGCCGCTCAATACTTGCTTGCCATCCTCGGCGAAGAAGACTGAGTATATTGGATGTTCACCATTGATTTCAATTATTCTCGAGCCATCTGGAAGTCGGCGGGAGGTCATTATAGGTAATCGCCCATGACTAGTACGTACCTTTTCCCGTCGACTGCATACCTGACAATAAACGGGTACAGGCAGGATAGTGAGAGTGCAAGGTCAAGGGGAGCAAGGACACCTGGCTTCCTCGTGGCACATATAATATATGCTCATCGATAAGGATCTGGATCTGGATCAACTGACACAGCCCTGGGCGCTTGTAAGTCTCCTATCCTTTCGACATACCTGCTCCCCACATTAGTGGCGCAAGCGTAGGAAAACGCACCACAAAAAGTACAGTCTACGAACAATAGAATAGCACAGGCACTCGTTGAATCGGCAGGTGGTGTAGCAAGTCGCATGGTGATATGTCACAAAGATCACAGGAATAATCGACCACTGACTTAATGCAAACTTTAGAACTAGACGTCCACGCCATAGTGCGCGTCGCACACATACTCAAACATACTCAATGCATCATCATCGACCCACATCACAACTCCTGTTTCAGTGATTGGCCATGGTTCTCAATATATTCGATCGGCACAGTGATGACATGGACGAGTGCAACAGCAAACGAGTTGATGCATGGTTGGGGTGAAAGCCTGAAAATAGGAGATTTCGCCTACCAAGACGTGCTCGTCAATTTCACCTTGAACTGTTGAGGGGTCGAAGGAGTGTTTGAACGCGACGTGATCGGCCAACCATCGAAAGTAAAGCAGACTCGGCCCGTGAGACTTGCCGCGGTAGCCATCCCGATATCCAAAAGCCACAGATTCAAAATTCAAGATTGAACTCGATCCGTCGAACCTGAAAACGCGACCGCAACCGTTCCGACGAGGCCCCAATACAGCTGGGAGTCTTTACAGATCCCTTCGTGGAACGGTTCGTCCTGGAAGTCAATCAAAAACGTGGATATCTGTTGCGGGAGACCTAACAGGTCGATGGCTCTGTTTGAGAGGCTAGGCTCGAATCCGAAGTCGAGGTCGATGACAATCACAGTGACGCCTGCTCTGTGGGACGGGGCAGAGTAGGGTAACGAGGGCGGGTTACGGCTTGTAACAGTGATGGACACCAGCGAAAATATGGAACGGGAACTGAGTCAGGACAGACAACAACACGTAGAGATTATAGATGTTGCCCAGCCGACGATCGCGTGGAGGTTTCTCGACGGTCTGTACGACGACGAGTTTGCCTGCCAATATGGCTAACTAGAGGATAGGTCGAGTCAATGCATAGCGACTCACAGACCGTGAGATACGAGAGCTTTCCAAGGTTGAATGTTAATCTGTGGAACCTCTTCGCCGCCGTTCATATTGGCCCACGCGTCCGTGATCGGCGCCAAGTCAAACTACACAATGTCGATCAGTACACGGACCCACGAAGACCTAGCTAAAAAAAACGGATTCCTCTGCCTTGCAATCTGCAAGTTTTACCACAGCCTTTCTCTGCATCTCGGTGATATGATCCGAGCGCACGAGGTTGACCAAGTCGAAATGAGAAACCTTGCTCATCCCAGTCGACGTACCTGCCAAACCAAAGTGAACATCGCAAGTATGAACAGAATGAAGATACTATAATACCACATACAAGCACCACAACGCAGCATGAAAGACATGGAACCCAGAGAAAGCCGCGGGTGCCGGTGCATGTCCACCAAAGGATTCGGCGAAGGACGTGATCGGGATGTTGAGCTCGTTCTTTCCGTACAATGATTCAAGTGGGTCGATTTGCTCCTTTGCGAGTCTGCGCGGACCGAGGAAGTCCGAAAGGGGAGGCCTACTGGCACATAGATATGGGAGGCGGGTGAACAGCACGGGTGCCGATTACTTTGCCACGACAGTCAGATATGTATCAGGTTGACAGAGTACAGGTATATGACATCGGCGAAAGAAAGACCCGAGTCTAGTAATGGTACAATTTCATCCTGGCCACGGTGTTGAGGAGGAACGAGACGGATGCAATCGGCATCTTCGATCTAGGAGGCCTTTGACATGAAATGAAACGCATAGCAGGAAATGTACAACATGGACTACTAGTAGGAGAGTCATACCTTTCTACCTACGCTCTAACGAAGGTGAGAGCATGACCTACGCCGATGAGACGGAGATGAGGATCCGAAAGCTCACTTGCTGAGTACATGCAACATGGTATGCATAGGCAAGCAATGGATAGTGACCGAAATCGAAGACGATAGATGTCACTTATCTCGTTGGACGTGTAAACTTGCCCCTAGTAACAATCTCAGGAGAATCCCTTCAATCTTGCTAACGGTGTTGTGAGACCGATCCAGAGATGCGACTTAGCACAACACGAATACCGTAAAACAGACAAATCAAAGCAACGATAATCAGATACCCAACCCATCCATCGAGCCTCGCACATAGATATACGGATTCAGATCCCAACCCCCCAAAAAAAACTCACCGCATCACTCATCCCCTCTGACCACGATCGAAAACACCTCTTCCTCCTCAGGCTCGTCTTCGTCATCGGAAATGTTCTGCATAGGTACCACCTTCTTCACCGATCTACATCCCAACCAGTTCCTCTATCCCCTACAAAGATATAAAAGAAGAGAAGGGAACACTCACGCCGCCCTCTTTGGACTCCCTTATGCCCCAACGAAATTTACCAGACCGTCTATCTCTTTAATCGGCGAAGCTGATATGCTTGTGCTAATCAACTGTCCCCAAGTTAACTATGCCACCCTTCGTGTCTTTTGTGTCAGACATCTGCGCTTATAGGACGGTCTGGTCACCAGACTAAGAGCGAACGTCGAGTGACATGGCGAGCAAACAACAACCCCCTGCGGGGGTTACTAAATGAGGAAGTGGCGTCGGGATGCTAACCTATAACCTGAAAATGCAAGTGGCGGGATAACTGCGGTGATGGCGGGACACAGGAAGCGTCGGGAGAAGCAGCGCAGCCAGAACCTGATACCAATCGATCGCGTATCGCTGTCAACGTCAACGCGCCCTTCATACCGTCGCACGTTGTTCACAGTAGCGCCTACAACTACTCCACAGCATGCGACACATGAGCCCGCCCTTCCTTTTCCAGCCTCCTTCTCTCGCCTCTTGTGCTTCCTGTGCGGAACGCCTTATTTTATTGACAGCAGCGTCCCCACCGTCGCCCACAACAACCCAGTTTTTTCCGTGCAGGTTGCACGATAACCTCCTGGCCACACTTCACGTGCTAGAGTTCAAAGACCGAGTTGTCCTCCCCATCATTCACTGCAACGCAGGTTGAAATGTCCATTTTTCGTGCGAATCCGGTCCCTCTCACTCGTTCAGCTGTGCAATTGACAGCTATGAAAGGTTCACGAGTCCCTGTTTTCCGAAGGCGTAGCAGTCCATGCCTTCGATTATCGCAAGCTAGATGGAACAACCTCTTAGCTTATAGGCTGCATGCAGCAGTTTATGTAGCTAGCGGGGAAATCTACGCGCGTGTGACGTCAACTCGAATCCATGGTAAGCGTCATCTCATTTGATACCAAGTTTTTCGACCTTTCCTTCATTAGGAGTCTAGCATCATATCACAGGTCGTGACCATGGCTCGTGACTGTGTTCGACCTCATTGAGGGGCCGTTCACCAGACTGGGCACAGACAGACTTGCGACTTTCGTCCACAGTCCAACAGGATGTCTCATACAGAATCATCTGAAACTGCCCAACGCAAGTTCGCAACTCAGTCAGGATTCGGCACGACACACGAATCGCGACAATCAGCGACGTCCATAGACCCTATGCCTCTGAAAGTTGCATTATCACACCTTTTATCGCGTAGAGGGTCAGTACGCATCAAAGCGACTGCTACTTGCCGCCTGCTTTTCCTCGTGCGTTTTTGTCTCGAGTCCTTGCCAAGACTACCTTGTGGCGAAGAAACAGAAGTATGCGCGGGGCGACGTTTGCGGGGAGCCTGGCCAGTGACCATCAGGACAAGGAACGCACAAGCGACTGTGACGATGCAACACTTGTTCTCTTTCCTGCCAAAATCCCCGCTGATACTAATGCATAATGCACGGTTCTTTTCCATTTGGTGGTCTCAACCGTACGCATTATGACCGATTATACCATGCCTTCAACGCTGACGATATCCACCTTGTTAATACCTTGCTACTGGCACCGACCACAAGTGCTCCAACTTGGCGAAAGCACGGTCCTTGCGTACACACCCACAAAGCGTCTCTGAACTTGAACCCGTGTCTGGTCTTCTAACATTGATATACTTACACATCTGCATTAATATTCCATGGGAATGCATTGCCTCAGACCAGATTATTAGGCTAACCTTCCACACCATAAGCACCTTAATGTTGTGATAAGTCCCTCACACACCGGCCTCGCGGGAAACTCAATCTTAGCTCCTCGAGCACACTTTGCACTCCACAGTACTCTACGATACCCTTGGGTCCCATAAAATAGATTCAAGGTATGTCGTCGTCTTGGTTGTTCGCTTTGCTCTGGCGCGCGTTTCTACAGCTTGACAGATGCGCCTCTACGAGTTAATCTCATTGATCCTCCAGATCTCACCGACACGCTTCAGTAGGATAAGAAACATATTCTCGGACATGGTTCATTCGAAATCGTTTATCGTTGCTTGTGTACACAGAGCGGGGAGGTTGGCATGTTCGCACTCACACTTCGCTCAAGGTTTCACCTATGCTCCCTGTGTTCAGGTTGCAGTTAAGGCTATTACCTTCCCTCGTGGCCTCAACTTGAACCGAACCGAAGGGGATGATCCTCTAGTTACCGATATTGGCAGGCAAGGTCGTCGTACAGACCGTCGAGAAACTTTCACGCGATCGTCGACTGGGCAATATCTTTAATCTCTACGTGTTTTGTCTGTCCTGATTCAGTTCGCGTTACATATTTTCGCTGGTGTCTATTATGAACTTGGCCACTGTTACAAGCCATAACCCGCCCTCGTTACCCTACTCAGCGTCCCGCCAATCCCTCATCTTACAGACCAGGCGTCATTGGCATCGACCTCGAATTCGAATTCGAGCCTAGCCTCTCAAACATAGCCATCGACCTATTAGGTCTCCCACAACGGACATTCACGTTTGCGATTAACTTCCAGGACGGGCTTTTCTGCGAAGGGATCTGTGAAAACTGCAAACTGTATTGGGGCCTCGTCGGAGCGAGTGCGGTTGCGTTTTTAGGTTCGACAGATTCATTCCCCGAGTTGAATCTTGAATCTGTGGGGCTTTTGTATGTCGGGATGGATATCGCGGTATGTCTCACGCCCCGAATCTGCTTTGAATTTGATGGTTTGATAATCACACCGCGTTTTCACTCCCCTCGATCCCTCGACAGTTCAAGGTGAAATTGACGAGCACGTCTTGGTAGGTGAAACCTCCCATTTTCAGGCTTTTGCCCCAACCATGCATCACTCGTTTGCTGTTGCACTCGTCCATGCCATCTGTGTGCCTATCGAACATGTTGAGAACCGTGGGCTAGTCGATCGCTGAAATAGGAGTTGTGATGTGGGTCGATGATGATGCATTGAGTATGTTTGAGGATGTGTGCGACGCTCACTATGGCGTTGACGTCTAGTTCCAAAGTTTTAAGTTAGTGGACAGTTAATTCCTATGATCTTTGTGACATATCACCATGTGACTTGCTACACCACCCGCCGATTCATCGAGTTCCTCTGCTATTCTATTTTTCGTAGACTGTACTTTTTGTGGTGCGTTCACCTACGCTTGAACAACTGATGTGGGGAGCAGGCATGTCGAAAGAATAATAGACTTGCGCCCAGGGCTGTGTCAGTTGATCCAGATCCAGATCCTTATCGATGAGCATATATTATATGTGCCACGAGGAAGCCAGGTGTCCTTGCTCCCCTTGACCTTGCACTCTCACTATCCTGCCGAAACCTGTGTGTTGTGGACAAGCATGCAGTCGACGGGAAAAGGCACGTACTAGTCATGGGCGAGTACCTATAATGACCGCCCGACTTCCAGATGGCTCGAAAATAATTGAAATCAATGGTCAACATGCAATATACTCAGTCTTCTTCGCAGAGGATGGCAAGCAAGTATTGAGCGGCGGTGTTGGAGGGATGCTTCGGCGATGGCGAGTACATGACGGGCACGAGGTTGGCGGAGCAATTCAAGCCGAAGGGGCAGCAATCTTTGCTGCTGCGCCATCGCCGGATCGCAAATGGTTGGTGTGTGGACTCCGTCGTTTAAACGGGAGGGATGGCAGGGCGGAAGTAAGGGTGTGGGATACGCAGACTCACGAAAAGGTCCTGGACATCAAAGGTCACAAAGACACAGTATTCTCGGTCGACATCTCGCCCGATTCGACGAGACTTGCGACGGGGTCGTATGACAAGCTCGCGTTCATCTGGAGCCTGACGACGGGCGAAAGGCTTGTCGGGCCACTGCAGCACGACGGTATTGTCGTGACAGTGCGATTCTCTCCAAACGGTGACCGCATCGCCACTGCTACGGGCGAAAACCCCGATGCCAACTCGATTCGGATCTACAACAGCCACAATGGCGAGCAACTGTTCGACATCCCGTTCCGGTTCAAGCATTGCATATCGTCATGGCTGACCTGGTCGGCTGATGGTCACCGACTCTTTGCTGCCTCGTGCAGCAATGAAGTCAAGTGTTTCGATACGTCCTCAGGATCCTTGCTTAGCACATGGTCCGTTCCCGGGGATGCATGGTCCGCTTCTGTCGCGCTATCACTCAATCAAAAATTTATTGTCGTCGTTGCCGACAAGTCACTATCGTTTTGGGACGCCTCTACGTACAAGCAGGTTGGGACTGTTATAAATTATGCAAGCCCAGTTTGGTCGATCGCGCTTTCCCCCAACGACGACTGCATTGCTGCCGGCGAAGAAAATGGGAAAATCACATTGCGGAGTCTTCGTGATATCTTACCAGGCTCGTACTTGACAGTAAATGTAAGTGACTAACTTTGCAATGTTGTCGAATCTAATAGGTCATTGCCTACTCCTTTTTTCTCTTACATCGTGAGTGCGCTCAAACATCAATTGCTTGCTTGTCCTGATCCCTTCACTTTCCCCTCACAGCGTCGTAGCTACCGCTCATGTATCTCGGTGATGTGGCATTCAAATCGTGGACGCAAGGCGACTTGACTCGCGTTGAAGAACTCTTGACAGAAGAAATCCTACATCCCTCGAATCCTTTTCATCATGCACGCGCACTCGCTCACCGCGCTATTGTGCGAACCCGTACGAAACAGTGGACCATGGCCATCGGCGACGCTAAAGAGGTAACTTTGGGTCATCGGTTCTCCCATCTCGTGCTGACTGTCACACGCCAAGTCTATCAAGGTTCAGCGCTCCGTCATTGGTTATATCGCACACGCAATAGCTCGCATCGGAAATGGGGAGCACGAGTCCGCAATGCGTGTATTTGACCTCGTGTTCATTGAAGGTCTCCCGACTGAAAATAAATTTATCTTGTTGATCAAGGTATGCGCCTTTCGTCCTCATTGCTACTGGTACTGATCTTTCGTTTCACTCAGGCGATCATCTTGTTTGATTGCGGAAGACACGACGACGCTATTTCGCGGGTAGATGACTTGATCGCTATAGTGGATGACCAGTCAATATATATCACTGTCCGGGTACGTCAACGCTACGGACTACTAGTAACCGGTTGATATGGTGCTGCACAGGCTCGCATGTTCCTCCTACTTGGAAGCATGTCGATGAGAGAAGGGAACAACAAACGTGCAATAGAATTGTTCAAGCGTGCGGAAGAAGCCATCCCGTTTCGACCAGTTCCTCACCTTGTAGCGATCTCGCTTGTAAGTCATTATTTTGATATCCTCCTCAAGTGTGCCAATTCTATTTGAAAGATATTTGGATGGGATTTTGATAGACTGGCCTTCGCGATTCAGTTACACCTATGCAAAGCCATGTATGCTGCGGGCCATACCGAAGTGACGGAATCACTTGCTACAATGGTCGAGACCCTCGGTGAGGTGCTCTTGACGAGTGAGGTGACCACAGATTGGGACCCTGGTATGCTTTCTGATGACCAATCTAGATTGACGTGCATTGAGTGTTTGATGTCAGATCTCGTTCAGAGGAGTCTTGCGGCATTCGAAAGCAGTGGCGATGCAGCACTGGCAGTGGAGTCCAAGAATCCTAAAGAAGCAGTCGTACGATATTCTGCTGCGTTGTCCCTCAATCCGTCGAACCCTGCGGGTCTCCTTGTGAAACGAAGCAACGCCCGAGCAGTGTTGGCGTTGTGGGAGGATGCACTGAAGGATGCAGATGAGGTATGGCTGGCTCTCCCTGGTGTCTGGTGATCCTGAAATCAACCGACGCAGGCAATCAAGGCAGACCCTCTTAGTCCGTGGGGATACGAGAGAAGACATGCGGCATTACATGGTTTGCAGCGCTACGATGAAGCAATGGATGCATTCACCTACATGCTTTCGCTCATTAAGGAGTCTCACAATCAAGAAATCCGTCGTAAGTGTCACCTTACTAGCATGAAGATAGTATTGTGACTTTGATTGGACAGAACTAGGCAATAAATATGTTTCACCCTCCCGGTCGGAGACGATGATCGACAACGTCGTTCGTGGGGTCTTCAGGATATGCCCACTTGTCCTCATTGATGTCAAGAGTGGTCGTTTGTGCGACGGCACGGTGCGAATGCACATATTCAAGTCGGGACCGCAGTTCAAAGAACTCGTTTCCTCTATGACGGAGGAATTGAACGACGGCCGCGCCCTGCGAGTGGTGGCAAAATATTTCGAATATGTGATGTTTTCGCATGTATGGGAAGGGAAAGAGCCTTCGTTCCAGGACGTCAAATCGGTCAACTCAGTATGGGATCTCGATTCATCGCCACTGAACGAGAAGTTGCGCAAATTCTGCGAGGTGGTTCGCAGTGATGGATATCGGTGGGCATGGAGTGACACGTGCTGCATCGATAAGACGATCAGCACGGTGTTGAACCAGTCACTCACGATGACGTACAAATGGTACGAAGCATCTGCAGCCACGCTCGTCCTTCTTGCGAGCGTGGAGTCTCCGTCGGCGATTGGCGATCTCACAGACAGTCCCTGGATGACGCGGGCCTGGACTGGGCAGGAGCTTCTCGCACCAAAGGTGATCCGATTCTATGACCGCAATTGGAAGCCGTACCTTGGTGACACCCGTGCCAACCACAAGGAGTCGCCAGAGATCATGCGGGAGCTCACGGATGCCATTGGTGTCGCTCGCGAAACGATCACCGCTTTCAACCCCGATGATCTCAGCATCCGAGAGAAGCTACGACTAGCCTCGACACGCAACGCGACAGTGGAAGAAGACATCGCGTACTCGTTGATAGGCATTTTCAAGAGTGATATCCGGCCACACTACGGAGAGGGAGATGCGGCGCTGGGCCACCTACTGGAGGAGATTGTGGCCCGTTCAGGCGATGTGACGGTGCTTGCATGGACTGGCAAGTCTTCGCCATACAATACCTGCCTTCCCGCTACTCTTGCCGTTTATAGTCAAACGTCATGTGCTTCGCCTGCCATCGAAGATGCCAAAATGAAGATGCGCGTTGCGGGATTGAGAAACTCGCTATCTGAGACAGATGCCATCCTAATCCACGAACGGGTCACCCGTTTACCACCAGCACGCTTTGCCAACCGCCGACTATATTTACCATGCATCATCTTCACAGTCAGAAGGCTCGGTGTGCAAGATTCTGGGAGTGGTGAAGAGAATCGTTACCGTGCTCGGGTATCAGGCATTGGCTATGTGGACTTCCAGACATCGGACAGGCTCTCGTTGACGGAGCCACGAAAACTTGTTTTTGTACATCCATGGATTCGCGATCTGCGTGATCCACTCGATGGTTTCACTTGGGGAGGTACAATGGATGGTGATGAGTCCGAATCTGACCCAGAGGCCGAGGCCGGATCCGCACCAACTTCGCCATCACATGCCTCCCCCGCCGCCACGATGGATCACTATACTCGGGCGTTGCGACTGGTTGTTCGTCTGCGACAGCCATTCCATGCGCTATTGCTCCAGCAACAGTCCAATGGAGAGTTCAAGCGAGTCGCTGCTGAGCACGAAATCATTCTTCCAGGACTCGAACACCAGGTCATGGATATTCGTACTGAAGTCGTGGAGATATTGTGACGCAGTTGTGGGGTTCTATCATTTGTGTTTGTCTAGCTGGACGTCGTTGTCGCATTGCTTTCTCATCGTCTTTTTGCTATCGCATTTCTGCCCAATCATGTAATTCTCAAAGTTTAGCTGTCACGACTGCCTATACACCGCACTGCACCGCTATCTGATATACCGCCGATCATCTCTATCGTACTATCAGTGAATTGATAGCTGTTCCATTTGTTACGATGCACAATTAGATTGTATGATGCTTGATCTGTGGTCCTACATGTAACAATCCGACGATCAAGCTTCAAGTCTCCATACATTGTTCCAAGTGCCGTTTATCGTGCACTTCCTCGCTGTTTAGTGACCGTGTCACGCATCTCACGAGTGGCGCCGGAACTGCACAGGCTCAGTTGGCTCCCGCATCTACCCCGTAGTCCATTCTTGGCAACCAAGTACAGCGAGTAATATGTGGTGTGTGTCTCGGAGTCGCTGAGCCGCGCCATCCAACGGTGTCAGCAGTGAACGTTAGCGGGGAAGTCAAGACAGAATAAACTCGGTGCCGAATAGTAGATTGTGTAGTATGCTGCGAGTGTGCCAATTACTCACCGAGAGCTAGGACAGAAACATTTTGAACTGGGATACCGGTTCTTTGCGTGATGGTGCCTAGATTGCGTTCCCACCATCCTTCATCCGGGGTGTCAAAGTGGGTTACGACGAAAGCTATTGGGGCACGAGTCGCACGATCACCTTAGAAAAAATCGTTAATCAACCAGTAGAGACTATCAAGCGAAGTCCTTGCGTGCACAGAGAAGAATAAGGTCAATGCCATCAGGGAGGTTTCGCAGGACAGCATGTGCTTGTAGTCTGGTGACCAGCCCGTCTAAAAGAGGTTGCGACGAGGCAAACCGTCGCGTCTATCAACGGTTTGCCTCGCCGCAACCTCTTGTAGACAGGCTGGTCACCAGACTAATGTGCTTGTTCGTAAGGCAATTTGAAGGGGACTCAGGCTGCTGTCTCCCCCATGGGCAAGGCGGAATCCCGTCGTGTCCCATAACCGGAATCATCTTTCGCCGATGGATATCTGGTACTATTTGGGGTCGTTTGGTGCAAGGGTCTACGTCCGTGGATACTTGTGCGATCGGCTCCTCGGCAAACGACGATACTTCTTGAGCTAATGGCCGTTTCTCGGAAGTCGTGGAGACCAACATCGTTCAATGAAGTCCCAAACACCATCCGGAATATTAGCAGGCCAGTGGTGGATTCTGGAATTCCCTTGATTTATTCTCGGCCTCCCCACTATGTAGCCAAGGGAATTTCCTTGAAAGGGTCTGCAGGTCCAATTCAGGAGTTGAGGAAAGAAATTGAGTAACAATCAAAGACGACATATGAAAATGCATGATGATGCTACCAAGGGAGTAAATGTCGCTGTGAAGCGTAGCTTCAACTTTGAGATCGGGGTATAAGCTGGGATACAATCGCTGCGCCGGGACGAATAGAATTAGTCCAGAGGTCGTTGCCTACTGTGGAAGGACCTGAGTAAATTTCGTGCAGCGCCAGACCCTGAACGTTTCTTTCCGAGCTCTCGGTGAGTAATTGGCACACTGGCAACATACGCAATCTATTCGGCACCAAGTTTATTCTGTCTTGACCTCCACGCTGATGCTCCACTGCTGACCGTTGAATAGCGCCGCTCAACGAGTCCGAGACCCACGTGGTCCACATACTACTTGACGTACTTGGTTGCCAAAAATGGACTTCGGGGTAGATGCGCGAGCTTGCTGAGCTTGTGCAGTTCCGCCAGTACTTGCGCACGAGAGGTGTGACACGGTCGCTAAACGGTAAATTTTCAGAGGAAGCGCACGGATGAACGGCACGATCGAGGATGGAGACTTGATCGTTGGATTGTTATATGTGGCCCCACGTAATGCGATCCATATCTGACGACAGCTACAGATGCCAAAGCATCATACAATCTAATTGTACATCATAACAAATGGAACAGCTATCAATTCACTGATAGTGTCATACAGATGACCAGCGGTATACCAGATAGCGATGCAGTGCGGGGTATAGATAGTCATGAGGAAGCTAAACGTTGAGGACTACATGATTGGGCAGAGCGGAACGCGATAGCGAAAAGACGACGAGAAAGCATGCGACAACAATGTACGGCTAGACAAACGCAAATGATAGAACCCCATAACTACGTCACAATATCTCCACGACTTCAGTACGGATATCCCCGACCCGGCGTTCGAGTCTTGGAAGAATGATTTCGTGCTCAGCAGCAACTCGCTTGAACTCCCCATTGGATTGTTGCTGGAGCAACAGCGCATGGAATGGCTGTCGTAGACGAACGACCAGCCGCAACGCCCGAGTATAGTTATCCATTGTGGCGGCGGGTAAAGCATGTGATGGCGAAGTTGGTACGGATCCGGCCTCGGCCTCCGGATCAGATTCGGACTCATCACTATCCGATGCATTTTGCCAAGTGAGCCCATCAAGGGGATCGCGCAGATCACGAATCCACGGATGTATAAAAGCGAGCTTGCGCGGCTCAGTCAACGCGAGCCTGTCCGATGTCTTGAATTCCACACTCCCGACCCCTGATACCCGGGCACGGTAACGGTTCTCTTGACCATTCGCAAAATCCTGTACACTGAGCTTTTTGACTGCAAAGATGATGCATGGGAGGTGTAGTCGGCGGTTGGCGAAGCGTGCTGGTGGTAAACGGGTGACCCGGTCGTGGGTCAGGATAGCATCTGTCTGAGATAGCGAGTTTCTCAATCCCGCAACGCGCATCTAAAAAGTAAAGGGAGAACGGCTGGGTGTGAATGTTTTGCGACGCGTATTTCGCCTGTGTGATAGCCGTCGTCAACTGCGATTTCTTACCTTTTTTGGTCGAACAAAACCATGTGGCCCGCGTATATTTCAATCTCAGCCGTTGTCCGTTCAGTAGGACGGTAGCACAGCCGCTTTCCCTTTTCCGAATAAATTTCAAGCTCAGCCGCGGAAACACAGCCACTTAAGTCTTGAACGCGATTTAGTGGACACCAAAACTCATGTCTCCTGCACACCACGGCAAACGTGACCAAACAAATGGCCGAGCCTTACATGGGGGAAGAACACTCGAGTTACATAACAAGTCATTAACCTTGACACTTATACTACACAAGGCTGCTACTTCAATTAGTTTGAAGTTAACTCGAGTGATTGCAATAAAACCCTT